>RJWM01034415.1:0-19733 GCA_004363535.1 Dasyprocta punctata | reverse complement strand
TGTACTCTCTTTGGAATTTTCCTTGTGAGCAGATGAAGGTTTCTGTGCTCTCATTCCCTATTCATGTTTGGTTTACTTACTGAATTACAGCAGCCCCCAAGCAGGGATTTGAAGGTAATGAAGGAAACATCACTTTGGCACATGCCTGGCCAGGTTGTCCCTGAGCATTCTGGGATCTAGAACGAGCACAGGTAATGAGGTTATCAGGCTGCCACTGGCTTCTAATTGTATTTCAGAGTGGCAAGAACAAGCAACAATTCTAGCACTCTAAAGATGTGACTAAATTGCCATTGGAATGAAATAAAAATATCTCCTATGATAAGTAAAAACAACAAAACAGCCAGTAGGAGCCCCTGAATTTCAGACATTTCTAAAACTAATTGCCACAGGTAGTGAGGCACCAAAGCATTCCAGAACCTTCCAGCACACACGGACAAGTGTATGTTTGTGTCAAATACAGTGCTTTAGCTTGTGTTTGAGAATGAAATCTAGGGACTTCTAATTTGTCAAATATCTCTCTGCATTTTGTGCAGCCTCCTTGAATTTCTCCGATCACAATGGGACACGAAACCTTTATCCTTGCCTAAGAAGTAAGCAGAGGAAACATGTGCAGCAGAATCAGGGCTGGGGGAGACATCAACACTGACCCAAAACAGGAAGTCTTAGTCACAGTCATACATTTTATTCCTTTCGTTTTAGGTCCTTGCAGCAGAAGGAGAAATGAATGCATCTAAAGCCCTGAAGTCAGCCTCCATGGTGCTGGCTGAGTCCCCCATAGCACTCCAGCTGCGCTACCTACAGACCTTAACCACGGTAGCCACGGAGAAGAATTCCACGATTGTGTTTCCTCTTCCCATGAACATATTAGAGGGCATTGGTGGTATCAGCTATGATAACCACAAGAAGGTTAATGATAGAGCCTGACATAGCCAGTTCATTGCTTAGAGTCCTGTGTGTGCTGTGGAGAAGGTAGCTGTTAGAGGTGATGAGAAGTCTAGCAAGGTGCAAGCCACAGGAACTGCACAGTTGGAGCACCATTAGTAGGGAAAATCTATAGATACAACAAAAAGAAAAATAAACTACAACTAAGGGTTGTATGCTACTTTTGTTTTTAAAACATAGTCATATTTGAGATACTCTTATATAGTTAATAAGTAATTATCCTGGCTTAGTAGCAAGAACTTTCTTGCAGAAGAGGAGGAAATCACTGGGTTACTATGACTGATTTCAGAATTAACACTTGTTCTTCAAAAAGTACCCTAGATCATTTGTAAAGTAATATAGGCCTCTTATTTATACAACACATCTGCTTACCATTCCAAAGTAATTACTTGTTATATCTCCAATAGTTGAAACAAACTCCCCTCAAGGCTGAAAATGATGTCTGATGTCAGTGAAAGACAGAACGTTAGCCACAGACATGGGACCAGCCCCACAGGGCAAACTGTGCTCAGCTCAGAACCCCAGCTCTCTTGCTGTGCAGCGCAAATTTTCAGACTCCAGGAACATTTGTCAGAGGGTGGGACAGAGAATAACAAGGCGGAAAGTTCTTTTCTATTTATTTGCCTAGAGTAGGAGCTCTTGTAAAAGGCTCTATTAGTTGAAACCACTGGGGGGCATTATCCTGAGGATTTCACGTTGTTTTTACTTTGGTAGTCTAAGAGCTGCAAGTAATCAAGAGTTCTTTGTAATCCCTTTCCTCTCCTAAATAACCTGTTACTAATAAAGAAGTCATAGAAAGTGAGCGTGTTTTAACAACTGATATGTTGGAGATTGTTTTGCTGCTAGAGTGCAATTTTCTTTTGGAATCAGTTTTGAGAAATGGGCTAGAATTTTTTGAGGTTACTATTTTTAAATTGTTTTGTGTTACTCTGTGCTCAGTCTATCATGGATGCCAAGAAATAGCTTTTTTCTTATAGACAAGAAACTGATTGCAAGAGATCAGACAACTTGTCCAGTTTCTCTCAGCCAGTGGGTGTTGGTTAGGATTTCTGAGAAGCAGGCCTGACTTCAAAGTCTTTGTTCTTACACGTGATTGAGTTTTACTAGGGATGCGGGAGGTGCTAGAGGAGGTAGAATAGAGCGTTCCAGTTCCTCTCTGGCCTCCAACACCAAGCTTAGTTTCTGGATGTCCAAGCCCCCAGTGCAGCACTCAGGACTACTCTGCATGTGCACACATGTGTATAAATGCACACTCCTCACATGCTTTACACTCCTTTGCACACTTTGCATCCATAAAACTGTGCCACTCATACACCCCCGAGTCTGTATCTGCTCACATCGTTTCCCTGTCCCCTCTTCACACACATCTTGCTAACATGTAGGCATTATCTACATATGAATGCACAATGGAGACCTCATTCTACCTTTGGTTTCTTAGCCTGTTTTTCCCATGGAATCATTACATGATCTTTAGACAGTCCACAGCTTATGGATCTCATGGTAGGTTTTACTAACTCTATGATTTTCTGTCTTTTTTTTTTTTTTTTTGGTACCCGGAATTGAACTCAAAACCTTGCTTCTTCCAGGCAGGCGCTTACACCACTGAGCTAAATCCCTCGCCCTATTTTTTGACACAGGGTCTCACTATGCAGTTCAGGTTGGCCTTGAACTCACTTTGTAGCCCAGGCCACTCTCAAACTCACAAGGCTCCTGAGTGCTGGGATTAAAGGTGTGCACCACCATGCCTGGCTATAACTCTATGACTATCATTCCAGTATTCTTACTAAACTGTTGAGGACTTAGGTGCATAACCAGAAACCTAAGACAATAATCTGCATGAGTCAGAATTTGAGTCCACATAATCAGACTATTCAGACTTTTGACTTATGACCCTATATTTTAAGAACAATGAATGGCACAGTCTTTACACAGGCTAGGACACCTCTGGCACTGGGAGCCATTTGGGGAAGAGAATATTTTGCCTTCGTAAAAATCTTCTTAGCCTTCTCTAGAAATCTACAGTTCTTCCTTTTTTGGCTGCAGCTAACAATGCATAGCAAGTTCCTAAATTAGTGGTCCTTGCTAGAGATAAACATCTTACTCACTGGAACATTTTTCTCAAAATACACTGCCAACTCCCCCATCAAAATGTGACAAACAAAAACCAAAGGAACACACACACACACAAAGGAAAAGATACACAAATATTTATATTCCATGTAAATGCAACCAGAGGCAAAAGAGATGTCAGAATCTTTAGGGATATGTAGTTTGAAAATTCTTGAGAAGCTTAAAGTTATTCCATCCCTTCCAACATTAACCCTTACTAATTCTTTAATGCCTATTACAGTGGGTCACCGATTACATTAGTTACTAAGGCTAAATAAAGGTTTCTCTACTTGTAAGTATATTTGGGGACAAAAGGGCTATAGCAGAGTCATAAAGATCACAGCTCTTCTGGAATACGAATGCCAAGGAAAATCCTCAAAATCTAGTCATCTGCCTCTAGAGTAAGGCTGAAGTTGTTTTCTTCTGGGGAAGAGGACTGGAAAGCGGAGGAAGGCCAACAGAGGGAAAAACAGACAACACTGTTGGAGAGACAAGAAGATTATTCTCCTTGTAGTGCAGCCCCAGGAACCACAGTCATTCCATTAACATATAAGCCTCAGCAGGTGATCTTCCTATTTTAAGAACAAGGATGACTTAACCCTGACCACAGTGCTGAAACAGGGTTTGAAGTCCAGCTTTTGTCCCCAACACTTCCCGTTGTTGCTTCTCCTGGGGGTAATACCATTGCTATCTTAGTCTATTTGGGCTGCTAGAACCAAATAACACAAATAGGTGGTTTGCAAACAACAAACTTATTTCTCATGGTTCTGGAGACTGGGCAGTCCAAGACCAGTGCCCTCACAGACTTGATGCTTTGTGATATTCCACTTTCTTGTTCACATGGAAGAAAGAGTGAGATCCCTCTGACTGACTATCTTCTGTGAGGGTGCTCATCTCAATAATGAAGGCTCTGCCCTCGGCATCTCATCACCCCCCACAAAGGTCCCACCTCCTAATACCAGCACCTTGAGGGTTAAAATCCCAGGACACGAATTCTGGGGGGACTTAGATACAGATGCCCACAGTAGATGCTTTCTGTCTGAATGTCAATTGAGGTGATACTCATTCCAAGGGGACTCTGAGCTGCCAGAAGCTATTAGAAAGGAGCTGAAAGAGACTGTGAAAGGGGAAGGTATGGAAAGAAACTCTAGACTGGAAGCAGTGTTGGCGAAGAAACCTGGAAAAGACCTTGGAGGTCGTCTAACCCAGTGAATTTTTAATCATTATTTTTAAAGCCTTGAAGCATTCTTTTAAAAAATTAAAAAAATTTTTTTATTAGTACATGTTTAAATGAAAATTTAATTCCATATATACATGACCCATATGTATATGGCAGAGTTACTTAATGCTACATTCCCACCCACCCCTTCCCCTTTCTCTCTTTCCCTTTCTCTCTCCATTTCCTTTTCCTCTCCCTTTCTTCATACCACTCCTTTTTATCCCCTTATTCCTCCCCTTCCTCTCTCCATCCTTCTTTTACCTTCTGTGTATTTCTTTTATACTCCAGACATAAATTTCCCACCTTTCAAACTTCCCTCCAAACAGCTTATTCTCTTAAATCGCACCACCCTGAGTGGAGAATGGTTACAAGTCAGAGAAAGAGAGAGACAGGCCTCAGAAAAATCAATCCTGAGGCCATCTTGACCTTGAACTTCTAGTGTCTAGCACTGTGAGAAATAAATAAACCACCGTTTAAGTTACCCAGTCTGTGGTTCTTTATTATGGCAGCCCCAGAAAACTACTACACTCTCCTTTTAGTGAGTCTAGGCCTATGATGCAGTAGCATTTTCTCAGTGCTGGTAAAGAAATGTAATCATGTATACCCATGTTCAGTTGTCTCCTTCAAAGTTCTGAAACCCGGATACATTTCAAATAAGCTGGAGAGGTTTCAGGAGAGCTTCTAAATTAATTAATACGAGGTGTGAACCCAGTACTCTCAGGCGACGCTGAAATGTGCAGCTCACATGGAGAACGACAGCTTTAGAATGACTCTGCTTCCCTTGTCTATAGTATTTTATTGTCTATTCTAGAAACCTTGCTTTCTGCCCCTCACATGTGTAGTGTAAGTAATAAGAATCTTCTAAATTCACTCCTGAAACAGTGTGGTAGGTTCCCAACATGCATAATTCAGTAGTGCTCTTAAACATTGTTTGGGGGACCACCTAGATGACTCCCCCTGAAAAAAGACAATTTGCCTTCATTTCAATTCACCTTTATCCTACTCCCCTTTACTGACATGCACAGAACGGGTGCTAGGGAAGCGCAATGCAAACGGGTCTAGCTGAGGCTCGGTTGTGTAACCTTTGAAGCAAAGTGACAGCCAGCCTGCCTAAGGCTCCCTCCTACTAAGTGACACCTAGGTCTAGAGACACTGCCAAGCTGTCAGCTGGCTGGGATGGGGCTTCCAAAAAGAAGCAATGATATCCTAAGGCAGACAAAGGCTGGATTCGGAGCTGAGGCAGTTGGACCCAGAAAACAAGATACTTCTTCAAACTGTGCCATGTAGATTCCTCCAGAGTTAGAGGCTCCATGTTACTGGAATCCGCTACTCCTTTCTTCTGCCATTGTGCCTCCTACTTAGCCCCACTCACAGTACTCATGTCATTTCCACCATGTCAACCCTGAGCTGCTCCCTTCATGAATTATTAAAACTCAGGTTTGGCCCTGGGTTATAGCCTTTGTTCCTATTGGATTTAGGACTCCTTGGCTCCCCAGAATTGCAGGTATGTCTGTCTCTTTTTTTCTAGATATGGGTTGCATTGGAAGTGGTAGATTGGAATTTGCTGAAGAGAATTTAAATTACTTTTCCCTGAGATCACAATATATGAACACTGGACCACGAGGTGGTGGGCAGTTATAACTATGAAATGTGAGGAAAACAGTAAGTCCTTAGAAAGCAAACTGCAGAAGCCAACCTAGAAAATTTTGTGAAAATTCATTTCTTTGAATGTGGCCTAACTCAAGGCCCTGACTACTACAAAGCTATCATCTTGGATGTTATGAAGTCAACAAATTGGCCTGTGTTTCTGTAGGCCAGAGTTGCTCCTTATTCTACACTCTCTCAATCACTGTCAAAAGGGGTCTATTTCTGTAACAAAACACTATTAGTAGGAATCCAGGAGACCATGAGATAAGAATCCAGGTTCTTCATTTCCCTGTGTTGTGGAAGAATGTGAGCTTACTGCAGGCTTCCCCTTTGTAGGGCTGCCTCGCCTCAGCCTTCATTCACCTCTGAGAATGCAGACTGGCTTCATTTGAAAGGCCTGGTTTAGGCAATTCTAGCACAGGAAAGAGAACCCAAATGTAAAACTTTTCCATAAGTTTTCCCTGTGCTAATTGAGAAAATATTTTTTGCCAGTGTAACTCTTTGCCTGCTTGCAATTTTGTAACATCTGTGTTAGAAAAGATCAAAAAGCAAAAGAAAAGAATTCAAATCCTTGTTCCCTGCTCTCAATCAGAAAAAAAAAATGATGACACCCTTATCAATCATTTTAGGCATAAAAGGACGACAGGTACTTCAAAAGTGAGAAGCAGTCAGGTATGGTGGAGCACACCTGTAATCTGAGCGCTTGGGAGTCTGAGGCAGGATGAGCACCATGAGTTTGAAGCCAGCATGGGATACATAGTGAGTTCAAGGTCAGTTTGAACTACAAAATGAGACCCTGTTTCAAAAAAACAAAAGCGAAAAGAGGTGAGAAGCAGAGGCCAAGTTACGTTCACTAAGCTTAACTGTGCGTACGTGTATTTGTCTGTTCCTCCATTGGATGGTGGGAACAGGAGAGGGGCTAGGGTCAGCGGATCCTGAAAATTAAAGAAAACCAACTCACTAGCAGATTGTGGAGAAAAAGGTTAATTGCAGTAAATATGATTAGTTCTCACTACTGTTTTAGGTAGAATGTGAAATTATTGAAAATCTTTTCTGGTAGTCTTTTGAACATTTGAACTTTTTATTCTTTGTCATATGCTAAGAATTTATAATTAATTAGAATTTGGCAAGGACAAAGGAGTCTACATTATGCTCTGTTTAAAAAATTCATTCATTCCAGATTTTCCTTAAAATGCTCCTGCTTCCTTCTCCCTGACGTTAGCTTCAGCGTGCACAGCTCCTGGAGCAACTTTCTAAGACTTCCTGAAAGCCAGCCTTTCTCTCTTGTGCAGAAATTTCCCACCATACAAGGAAGTTGCTTTTCTTCTGCACATTTCTGTTGCTGATCAGAATCTTTTTGCTACCATACTGTCATATTTCTCCCCTAGTATTGGAAATTACGAAAGAGCTTTGATACAGGCAGTTATTGTCTTCCATTTAGCCTTTCCCTGTCGTGTTTCTCCCTTTCTTTGCATTGTCCTTCAATATCTGTAAGAAGTTAGACATCAGATGATCATTAAGATGGGCAGTTTCCATTGGGGGTACTCAGTCCATGCTGGCAACGAAGACCAGAGGGTTGATTCACTGTCATTCGGTAAGGTTTTCTAAATACAGAAGGGTCTATTCATTTGCTCCCTGGAACAAAGGATTAGTCACCCAGATATGCTGTTTCCCTTAAATACACATTGCTCTTGGCAGGTGTTAGTTTTATTGGCATCCTTTATGAATCTTATGAGATCGACAAATTATTCTGCATTTCTGTCCTGTATCACTTGGTAGGGCAGGCACCAGGATCTTTTAAGCACGTCTTACCAAGGATCAGCAAATGTTTACTACCAGAGGTGGGGTGGTCATGGAGACTACACATACTCATAACTCCAGAACCATAATAAAAAAACTGACATCCACTGTGGAATACAGGAATTCTGTGATTTTAGTGTAGATAAAAGTTACAGAAAACACCACAATAACTTGGCCATTTGAACATACATTTATATAGGTTTTATTTATATTAAATGTGATATACTTTGAAGAAAAAACAGTGTAGTTATGAAGCAGCTGTTTTAGACATGGATTTAAGGATGACTCCAAATTATTTGTGTTAGATTGCCAGGAATAAAGTTGAATATCCAGCAAATGTGGAGTTACTTAGCAAGCATGTGAAATAAACTAGAACCTGTTTTTTTTTTTTTTGAAGAATTTCCATGAGAAATTAGCACAAGCTATTAAGTTCTGCAAATAATTCCACTACACATAGATATGTTACTCAGCAACTAGACAAACATATAAAGTTACTGAGTGTTATGGAGAGCCCTTGAGAAGGAAGGAAGCACTTAATGCAATTATAAAACACACAGCTCCATGTCCAGGATAAAGTTTTCTTTAATACACAAATGGGCTGTAAAAAAATCTTGCCAAAAATTTAAATTCCTCAAGTCACAGGAAAAGACTACTTTGTACTACTTTTTGTAATGTGCTTGGTTTTGGCCCTTACGGAAATGGTTTTTTATTCTTAACAGTGACTACCTTTCTGTTTTAATTATTTTTATTATAATTCTCTTTATTTTTAGTTTTTGGAATTTTACATGATTTCTTTCTCTCTTTTGAAGGCATAAGACTGACAGTTCTTATGTGAGAGAATGATTTAAACTGGAAAATGCAAAAATCCATAGTAGAAACTTCAGTGTTTAAGTGATCATGTAATCAGTGAGGGTACCATCCAGCTGAGAGTAAAGGAACACTGTGCATTTAATATTTATAATTTTAAAATGTCATTGCTGTTGACATGATACCAATTTTTTTGGCTGCTGGTTTCATTGCAAAGTATTCAGTCATCCTAAAGAGTTTCATGTATATAAATCTTTGGCCTTTTATTCTTATACAATGAAATCCTTAAAGGGAGTTTTACATCTTAAATGTCAAGGTTGAACTTCTGCTGGGAGAAAAAACAAGGTACAGGTTGTTGTTCAATATGACGCTTTTGATTTTTGGCAGGATGTTTATTTTCTTTCAGCCCAAAGCTTTAACATTTTATATGGAAAGGATTTATAACCAAAAGTGTGTGGATGTCCCAGCTTTCAGAAGGAGAATGCTAACTACATAGTGAAAGTGGTAATGGGAAGTATTAACTAGAAGAATGAAAAACAAATAGTAGAAAAAGAAAAACCCAGTACACTAAGTAAGAGGGGGGAGAGAAAGAGAAGAAAGCATGTTATTGCTAGGATAGTTATTGCTAGGATAGTTATTTGTTCTTACTGTTCTTTAGGAAAACAATATTAGAAACAATGCACAGAATAGGTATCAGGAGAGAGAAATTAAATCCATTTGAACGATAGGAAAGAAAGCAAAATGATTTAACGTTTGCAAATTTAACATTCTGACTTTCTCCCAATAAAGTTAAACCAGAAGAGATAGTACATTTTGTTTTATCAATTTTTGTTTAAGAGTTCAGAGTTAAGAGACTTTAAGAGAGTTAATTTTTGCTTATTTAAAAAAATTTCTGGTCAGGAGTGGTGGTACATGCCTATAACCTCAGCACTTGGGAGGCTGAGGCAGAAGAGTCACCTTGAGTTAGAGGCCGGCCTGGGCTACATAATGCGTTCAAGGCCAAGCTGAACTACGTGGCAACGTTCTGTCTCCATTTTTTTTTTTTTAAACAAAACACAAAAAACAATTCTACAGGCCTCTGGCACGGGGACCCAGGACCCGGTGGCGCCCTGGACCCTGGGGAGCCCAGCAAGGCAGGAGGCCGAGGCAGAAGTCTTGCTGTGGAGAAGGGCCAGGCCTTGGGGACAGAGCCTTTCCTCTGCCTCACGGGCATGGGCACGCCGGCGTCTCCGCGGCCTCGCGGCTGTGTGGCCCAGCCGCTCGGGAGTAAAATCCCGTCCCAGGGCTCCGCGGCCCAGTGGGCCACGTTGCACGCAGGGATGCTGCCTGCGCCGGTGCTTCCGGTTCCTGCAGGCCGGGCCTGGGCCGCGACGCCAAGGCAGCTGGGGCTTCAGGGCCGGCCGGGCCTGCGGGGCTCGCCTGCGTCCGTGGCGGGCTTTTTGTTGCCCTGTTTTGATTTTGGTAAAGAAACCCAGCTTCCCCCAAACGGTTCGCGTTCTGGGCCCCACAAACCCGATGGGCCCCCGAGCATTTTGTGCCGGACGAGGCTTCTGACAGAGCGCCAAAGCAGGCCCATGAATGTATTTTTTTCTTTTTTTATGAGTCCGCGTTTGAGTGCCTGGCGATCATATTCGCGGCGGAAGTTGGTCCATCCACGTGGAGCGACTGAATTCTCCTTATGTCCCCCTCCCGCCATGGATTTATTTTTTGACTAGAAAGCGCAAGGTTTTGGAGTCAAAGTCCCAGCTCCTTGTCTCTCTCCCCCTCTCCTCTCTTCCTCTGGCTGGCTGGGTGGGTGGGTGTGTGTGTGTGTGTGTGTGTGTGTGTGTTGCTGGCGTGTAGGTCTGTGTGTGTGTGTGTGTGTGTGTGTGTGTGTGTGTTGCTGGCGTGTAGGTCATTGTGCAAGTCCTGAGCTAAATCCCCAGATGTTGGGGGGGTTTTTGTGTGTGTGTGTGTGTTTTGTTTTGTTTTGTCATTTCGTTTTGTTTTGCCATACTGGGGATTAAACCCAAAGCCTCTTTTTCATTTTTCTCTTGAGACAGGGTCTCATTAAATTTCCAAATTGCCTGGGCTGGGTTTGAACTTGCCACCGTGCGCCAGGTGGCGTTAGCGTGCAGACGTGGGCCAGGCCTGGCTTAGTGCTTAAGTTCCTTGAGCAAACTCTGTCCTCACCTGAGCGGGTGTCCTTGTCCGTGTAATGAGGGTAAGGACCCTCCGTCCTCCCCTTCTCACTGGGACTGGGGGCAAGGGAAGGTTCCCTACCCCAAAACAAAAGAAAACAAAACAAAAAGAAAAACAAAAACAAAACAATTCTACATAATCTTTCTGGTGGAAAGCAAAAGAAAATATATTCTATTTTAAAGTTTCTTATCAAAATAAAACAGCTATTGAAATTCCAAAGTCCTTCATTCCTTAAAATGAAAGGATATGGAAAAGGGGAAAAAAAAAAAGAAAGTGGGAATCCTTAACCTACAGGTAATATTTCTCAAGAGTTTCTCTCATTGTTTTGTAAGCCTAGGATTAATTCTAAGAAAATATCTTAAGGAAACATGAAGCTTTGAACAAAGGTTAAAGAAACTCTTAGGATAGTAGATTTTTCAGAAATGATCTCTCTGTTGACCTTAAAAATCATCACATTTATTTCAGTTAGTACTATGCCTTCAGGGCTATGTTTGTTTTTTATGTGTGAATGTGTTTGTGTGTGTGTGTGAATACTAGTATTTATAGCTTCCTTCCAAATGACACATTTCTCAGCCTTAGTGTGTCAGACTAATTGAACATTTGAATAATATTCACTTTCCATATAGTTGGTAAAGACATGTTTTTAAACTTTTATCATTGCTCTCATGGCTAAAAAATTAAAGTTTAAAAAATAGTAACTTGCTCTTGAAATAATACAATTATGAAAATTTTCAATTTGTAAAATAGCTGCATCTTTAACAGTAGTCTTTCTTTTTACTGTTAAAGGATGGAACTGGTTTCCAGGTTAATATTAAGTAGATTTTTTCAAAATACAATTTGCCACTTTTGAAATGTAAACGTCATTACATTAATTCTAATATTGCTACTTTCACATTGTTCGACTTGGAAATATCTCAATTTTTAGCATTGATACGTACAAGGAAAGGCTTTCTGTAATTTTTATGCCTACTTCCATTTTTCGTGTTATCCTTAAAGTTGGTACCCCTGGAAAAGAATTAGAGGGCAGACGACTTGGTCATGCTCATTTATTTGCTGCTTATTGACCTGAATCCTTTCTTACGGAGCTTGCTGCTGGTCCTTCTGGTCACAAATGCTAAGCAGGGTCTTGGCAGCAGCACCCTAACTGACATTAACTCCTATTGTTCAAATATTGAAGATACTAGGGATAGAGTGGGCTTCAGGAGATGCTGGTGGTGCTAAAGGAAGAAGATTTCACATGCTGCATTCAACTCTTGGAATAAAGCAGAATTCTCTTTATTCCTATCATCCGTTAAGAGGAAAAGAAAACGCAAGGATTACCTAGGTATTACAATGTATTTCCTCTGTGTGGGTTCATGGTCAATTCCATCTAATTAATGGTTGGAAATATTTTGTATTGGATCTGTGATCAGAATGATTTATAACAGATGGAGTTTTTGTAGAGGAAGAGAGTGGATTGTACTATTGGCACTGCAGAGAGATTTTTAAATTGTTTCTTACAGATACGCATGATGTGTTCTTGGTTCAGAGGAGAACCTGGTACAGGTCCTGACATATCAGTCCCAAGAAAGCCTCGGGTGATTATATCCTCACCAAGGACAGTGAAAGTACCTGCTTTCTATGTAATTTCTCAGAATGACCAATCAATCTTAGGTGAGACTTCAGGTGATGTCAACTAAGGGACTAAACAGGAATAAATGAGGCATCATTACACTTTATGCGTTTTCATGTTTCATGGTTCATATGCTTAGGAGATATAAAAATGAATGGTAATTGTTATTTTCATTCTGTGGTTTTACTATTTAATATCAACAAGATCTTGATTGGGGCCAAGAAGCACTGAGTAAGTAAGGAGCTATTGCTGCTTACATCCTGTTTTCTAGGGGAAGTTATTTTATATATTTGTTCTGATAATACCAGAATGGCTTTCTAAAAACAAAATCTTGAAAATAAGGATCTGTTTTATTCAGCAAAAAACATCTTATCTCATTTTTCCCACAAAAAGGAGTTTTAATGTATGGTAAGTCATGTATTTAGTGAACAGATTTTTTTTTTCTTTTTGGTACTGGGGATTGAACTCATGACTTCGTGTTTACTAGGTAAGCATTTGAGCCAGGTAAGTGCTTGAGTTGCTGAGCTAAGTTCCCAGACCTAGATTTTTTTTAAATGAAGCAAAACTCCAAGTAATTTTTACTTACAAGACCCATGTCTGCCTATTTCCCATAGACCCTCTATTTTTCCAAGGGGATGAAAGGAAGGAGAAGAGAAAGCAGACTAAGAGAAGAGATGGACAGAGAAGGACAAATTTCTTTTTGTTAGGAAAGGATAGACTTGTTCTATATTTAATCAGCTCTCCAATTTATAGATGATAATCTCATTAGAACAACAAATTGCAGAGTGAAATTTGATGTAAAGCTAACCTGGTCGAAAGGTTCAAAACAGAGCTGTCATAATGATGCCGTCCTGATTACTATATTCACTGACAGACACCTGAAGATAGTCAGGCTGTGAACCGTTTAACCACTAAAGTGTCAGAAAGTTGATTGAGAATTCTTGCTTTTAAGTTTTCATAAACTGAATCCAGTGTTGAGTAGTAATAAGCTTATGCATTTGAAGCTGTTTAATTCGTGTTAATTCCCATGCAAATCATGAGGTAGCCAAACATGTAGCTAAGCCTCTGCCAGAAGATAAAGCAAAAGAAAGGGGGATAATTAAGAAAATATTATTACTTATTTTGGTGAATGAACTCCTGGACTGTACAATACTCTTTGTTTATACAACTTCTTGGGAGGAATCTGAGATGTCGGTGGTACTTGTAGAATTCTCAGCAGAAGATGCTATAGCCTATGCATTACAAGACTTTGAATGTGAGGTGCAGAGCAGCATAAAAGAAGGGAGGCAAGTAACAGACATACTTCACTTCTCTTCCTGTACTGGTGTAGCTTCCTTTTCCCAATCAAAAGCCAGCTGGTGCTTACTGATGCCAAATGCAATGCGCTTGTTTACATGAGAAGGCATTTGCCTTCCAAAAACCTCCCTTCTACCGGGATGTCCAGCCAAAAAGAGACAGACTGGGAATGGGAAGAAATTCCAGGCAGCACCCCGAGGGCTCATCTTTAGACGTCGCTGTTTTTCTCCTAACCTTATTTTTGTGTGAAATATATTTAGTAGCGTTTGGAAGATAGTCACAAAACTAATGAAGTTTTTACTTCTTGACCACAATTTCTACCGTTTGATTTTAAAAAAACATTGTGCAGAAAGGCGATGGGAGGCTTGCTGATGAAGCTCACTCCACTTTCTCGGTTTTGTAAGGTGAATGATTAGCACTGCTAGCAAATTATGTTTAGAGAGTAAGAGGGACCTCACCACCCCAACTCACTGAACAGGGGATGCCAGAGAATTATGTTTTTTCTTAGATTAAACAAGAATATGATCAACAGGTTGGCCACCTGGAAGACTATTTCTGGAATGACATTGCAGGGATTTCTATTTTTTTTGATCAGATGTGATTAGAAATCTAATAAAATATCCTATGACTGATTTAAATTCTGGACATTTTTGTCTGGCTGTGCCACTCTGAGGGCTAACCTCATTTGTCACCTGTCAAAATGTTCTTGTATTCTACAAAGTATGCATACAAGTCACTCTGGTTATACATATTATATTAATAAATAGCACTTTTCTCCCTTCACCACCTGTAAAGATGTTTCTCATTATCATTTATGGGTTCAATACTGCAAATATCTAGGCTCAGTTCTTACAGAACATTGTCTTGTAGTGAATCTGACTCTACGTTGTTTCTTTGTCATAAAAATGTCACCTGTCTTCTCATTTCCCACATGTGTTGAGCACCAGTAAGGTATATTGCTATGTAAGAGCTCTAGTCATAAAAAAATCTTTCCTAGAATTAACATATTCTTTGGCTTAATTTAAAATTAAATAACAAATGAAACAAGGATTTGAGGAGGGTGGGAAAGACAATTCAAATCCAAGCGAGTGAGTTCATTTCTCTTTCCTCTCTTTTCCAAATGGAAAAGGTGATTTGTGGTTTCAGTTAGCCCTGGTCATAATTCTATGCTGTCTTCACCTATCAGAAAACTTGTCATAATAAACAATGTGTGTTTATCAGTCTTCCAGACTGCCAACTAAAACCTTTCTAGTAATCATGGATTATACAACGAATAAACAATGTGATAATTGCACCTTTAAAGTTCACACTAACATGATAACAATAGACTCCTCTCTTTCAAGCTCTAGAGAGAGTCTGTTAGCACCTTTGAGCAGGTTCATCTCCACTGTGTAGAGAACATGCGTAAAGTAAGTATGTTTCCTTCCATCCATGGCTCTGTCCATGTAGGTGTGAGTACATTGCTGATGGCCCATGAGGAAGAGGAAAGATGTGGTCTGGATTTGTCCTTCGATGCATAGAGAGTAGACAGAATTGAAATCAGTCTATTAGCCCAGTCAGGTTCTCCGAGCAGCTTCATCACAGAAGTCCTCTGTTTTCTGCTGTGGATCAGAAACATTTGGGGTTCTGTTTTACTCTTTCTGAGGCACTTGAGAAGGAGGCTGAATGTGACCTGCGCTCATCACACCTCTGAGCTGTCACCACAGTGGATCTGTGAGGACATCATGGGCTTGCTGCTGCCTGAGCCCTTCGGGGGGTCTTTTCCTCTGGCGCTTTTCTTGCTCTTGCACATCATTACTGCAATGACAGTGAGGCAGATGGTGAGCAGTCCCACAGCAACGCCTCCCCCGACAGTGAGCAGGCTGAGCTCAGAGCCGGGACTGTTGAGCTCCCGTGGCAGGACACCGTCAGGGGGAACTCGCCCTTGAGGGATCTGCCTCTTGCTGGTGCGGTCCAGGGCAATGTGCTGGATGTTTGTTCCTCGGTTGTTTTCAGCACCAATTTCCCACGCAAGTGGGGGTGTGCTCCTGATCTCCCTCTTCCTTCTGCTCTTGGTAGCCTCGTGGGGCTGCCCGTGCTGTACCAGAGCATGGTACTGGTACTCCACACTTCTTTTGCCAATGCCTCGATTGGTGTTGTCTTTTGATCTTACTGTATAAATGGTGTGTATATACCATTCCCGGCCCAGAGCAACCTAGAAAACACAATCCTATTCATTAGGAAATGAAGTTCTATACTAACCTAACTCAGGACTATGTGCAAGAGAAAATAATGGCAGAGATAATGAAAAATGATCACTTTGCCTGCAGAATTAATTTACTCAGTACTTTTCAGTGTGTAGTATGTGCAAGACTTCATGTAAAGCACCCTAAATATGTCTGGTAAAACTCT
Source organism: Dasyprocta punctata (assembly GCA_004363535.1). NCBI lineage: Eukaryota > Metazoa > Chordata > Mammalia > Rodentia > Dasyproctidae > Dasyprocta > Dasyprocta punctata. The sequence goes on along the minus strand of RJWM01034415.1, from coordinate 3,729 downwards.
TAGAGGAATATATGTATATACATACTGGTGAGTATTTGGTATTTGCAGTCACAGAATGTAAGTGCTGCAAAAAACTTTTGATATGACACAGACTAGTTTATTCATTTAAAAATGAGTAAATAAAAATACACAGCAGTTCAGTGCCTTGCTCAAGCTCGCTCAGCCAGTTAGTGGCAGAGGAGCATAGCTCAAACCTGCTGGACCTCAGGATTCTTCTTCCTATGTGTTTCTGCTTAGTCCCATGTAAGATCATGGGCAAAGGAGCTGAACTTCCAAGATTTTCCGGGGCCTTACGGAAAGATGGATTTTCTCATGACTCTGAAACCTGCAGAGTTTAGAGAGGTCACATGTTTAAGAATTATTAGTAAAAATAAAAAAAGGTCACATTTAGACTTCTTGCTTGAGAAGGTGTAGAATAACAGGTATGCTTTCTTAAGATGCTTTTCTCAGGATGAATATGAACAACTCATTCTTACTGCCTGTGTAAAATCCTATCTGTATAATTTTCCATAAATATCCCTAAGGAGTGCACTTGATCCTTGAAGGATTCACAACCTAAGCACATGTCTAAATGTCTTGAATTTTTCTGCATGGTCGAACACCCTGTATATGTCTTCACCGCCTGTCTCTAGTGCAGGAGTTTCTACCTGGGTTTATGAACTCTTAAGGAGTAGAGATTTTGTGTGATATGCACAACTGCTGTTTTGAACTCATTAGTTTATACAAATCACACTAGAAGATGGGCATGGAAAATCCCCAGGAAAGAAGTTTTGAATAAAAAAGCAAATTACTCATCTGTCATATTTATATTCTGGGTTGAATAAGAGCCTTCATTATATATGATATTAAAATAACATTAGCACATTAACAAAAATGATAGCTAAAAAATGATAGCTACAATTTATGGAATGCATTATCCTATTAAATGTTTCCACTTTCCATTTGTGATAGTACTATAACTCCACTTACATCTGAGACATCTGAGACAGAAATGTTAGGTAACTTGCATGCTGCTCCATAGTAATTACAAGCAAGCTTGTTTGGGGTCTACCTGAAAGAGTGGTGTTGAGTCAACTTTAAATCCATCAGATCCAGGCTGATTCACTAGGAGAACAGCTTCAGGGTCATCTGCTGCTAGTTTGGCGTTGAACAGGACATTGCCAAAACTGGTGGCTTGTGTCTCTGGTTGAGCTTTATCCTTCAAACAATAAAGAAAATGATGATTGTGATAGATAATGCCATTTTTCCAAGGGCAGAATGTTTTGTTGTTAGTTCTGTGCAAGTAAAAATTATCACAAAATTTTACTATGTGATGTTTTACGGTTTTAAAACATAAGAAAAAAAGGTTAACCATGAAAAATACATGCAGCTTACCGTTCAGGTGAAAGCACTTACCACAATTTTAAACCTATACAAGAGTGAAGGAGAGTCAGCTAGGCAGCCATACTCTGCATTTGTTGGATTATATTTGGGAACATAGCCGTCAGCTCCAGTGCAAAGGAACACCTTCTCAATGCTGCAGTAGAAGGAGTCACCTAGATTCTGGACAGGATCTACCATGACACGACCATAAATTACATCACCTGAAACAGATGTGGAAATGTTGCTGTTACATGACAGGGCATCTCAGTGTGACGATGTAAACAGTTTTGACAATGATGGCAAAGTTCTTTGCTTTGCTCTCTAATCCATCATCAAATGTGGAAGGGCTTTTTGTGTTAACTGCAGGAACTGGTCCACTCTTCAGGCTACAGACAAAATTGTTTTGCAGATTGACTGCAAGACTGAAGAGTTATGGAGACTCACATGCTCAGACAATAGTGGGAATAGCCTCAAGGTCTGGCCTATAATTGGACATTCATACTATCCCTTGTGGTTAAAGCTCAGTGTACATAAATTAATCAGTTGGTGAGATGTAAACTAACACAATACAGAGTAACACTTAGAAAGAAAATATCAATAAAAAGTTTAATATAAATATTAATAAAAAGCAGCTAGGCATGGTGGCACATGTCTATAATTTCGGCACTTGGGAGGGTAAGAAGGCAGGAAGGAATCGCAGCAAGTTTGAGGCCAGAATAGACTGCATAGTGAGTTCAAAGCTAACCTGAGCTGCACAGCAAGATCCTGTCTCAAATAAAAAAAGAAAGCTTAATTGTTTTATTTACTTTTGAAAGGAGGTTTTAATAAAGCTCTCTGCTATTGTAGCAGATGTTTCACTATTACTGAATACCTTGAGTGTGCTAGGTAAAATATCTAGGTGCTAGGTACTGAGTATACACCAAGTGAAAAATAAGCATGAGCTTTGCTGTGAGACATTTACAATCTCATGTAGTTGTGGTATGCTAGACCAAGAAAACTGAAAAGCAAGCCAAAAACTTCAAAGAAAAAACTTAGATGGGTTCCAAAAGTCATTTAAGTAAAAGAGATAGAAGTTAATTTCTCCAGAATAACAAAATAAAAGAACAAAACAAAAACACATCCAATAACATGTACCAATTTCAGTGACTCCTCATTGAATTCCAAAATGACACAACTGCAGAAGAGGCTATACATGTCTCTCTCACACACGACCACAAAAAAAGGAAAACAAGATGGGTATGCAGGACAAAATGGGCAGCCCACTCATCTGTAAAGTGATACCTTCTGCAAAAGCAACATCACTCTCTTGCCCAAATCCCATGGATCCATCAGACAGCCAGAGACTCTTCTTGGAGAGTAGGTACATCTGGGTGTTCAAGCTAAACTCAGCTGCCACTGGATCACTGACCTAAAACCAAGGGTAAAGTTCTTTAATGTGTGGTTGACGGTTTTGATGGTACAGAAGCATGCACTAAACTGTTCACAGATACACACATTCACTGCACAAAGCATAAAGATTACTAAAAACACTGCAAGGCAAGTTTCATGTCCAACCAAACCAACATTTAGTACCAGTTCTTGGGAAAAGGGACTATCATGTTTCTTGTAATACATAATGGCAGTGAGGTGCTTTGAGGTGGATTGAACTATAGGATTTTCAATACCCTTGAAGATTAGGAACGAAAGAAATACAGAAGGACACTGGGGAAAACTCTTAACATCTCTGAAGTAGCAAACTGCAGGAAGCAACAAGACAAAGCCAATTAAGAGAACTTAAACTATGGGTTTTGTATCCTGAACTATCACTGATAAAAGACAATTCTTTCCTCTTTACTTCTTATCTGACTTTCTCTTTTGCTCAGCATGCAAGAACTGAAGTCCTTCACGTGTGGGAAAAATTTACTGATCAAAGTAAACCAAGACTTTCAAAAAGTGTTATTCCATAAGTAGTGGAGAATAATTCTATGAGGCACACCTGTTGGAATCGAATGTCAAGGTCAAAGGTGACAGGCTCCCTTGGGTTGCAGGTGACTGGCAGGCGGTACTCCTGATTGGAAGGTGCGGTGCATGGCACCAGTTTTACAGTGTAAGTCCCCGAGTAGTCACGTACCTCGGAGGAGGAGGGAAAACATTTATTATTTTCATTTGAAAACCTGAGGGGCAATCAGAAGGCAGCAGAAAAGGAAAACTGAGTAAGTCTTGTCACTTACTGCAAAGTCAGACACAAAGCTCCACTGCTGTACAGGCTGATTGTACGTCGGTTCACTCCTTATGAGACGGAGAGAGAAAGTCAGGCCTGGATGATCAGCTGACATGACCATGGAGCTTGTAAAGGATGCTAGAAAAGTGGCAATAATCACGATGATA
>RJWM01034414.1:0-19736 GCA_004363535.1 Dasyprocta punctata | reverse complement strand
AAAAAAAAAACACCATTTTGAGCTACCCTGTGGCCCAAGTATTTTCCCTGTCATGTCCCATTACTTTTCTGAGTGAAAATAAACTATAGTGGGACTAGCTTTAGAGACAAACAGACGAGGATCCAAATCCCAGCTCTATTTATTAGTAGTAGTTGAGATGATAATTAAAAGTGAAGGAGGAATTAAATAGTTGAAGAATTGAGGAGAAGAAGATTCTTCACAGAGGTGTCACCTTGCCAAGGTTCTGAGATAGGTAGAATCATTGCTCCTTAGGAAACTAAAGTGGTTGGTGCACAAAGAATAAGAGTAGAGGAACATAAGTTAAGGCTAAAAAAAAGTAGATAGAATAAAAACATACAGAATTGCATGGTATGGATTTCTGTTTTCCTAAGTGGGGGAGGTAGGGGATGCAGAAACTTACAGGCCTTTGAACAAATGTGTGGGAATTCAAAGGAGCCAAAAAGATCATATTTACTATTTACACATATGATTTCAACTCTAGTGAGAAGAACATCTGGAAAAGTCCACAGTAATGCTGGTTTAACACTTAGGAGACAAAGGCAAAGAAAGATAGTGGCTTGGTGTTGGATAATGAGAGTCTTAGTTACTTTCTCATTGCTGGGGCAAAATACTTGATGCTTACAAGTTAGAGAAGAAGATGTTTATTTTAGTTCAGTTTCTAGAGGTTTCAGTCCATAGTTGCCTGGCTCCAAGGCAGGGCGGCATGACAGAGGGGCACTGCAGAGGAGAAACAGGTCATGACTGGGCAGGCTGGAAGCCAAGTTGGAGGGATATATCCATACCCTCCCAGACCACACCCACAGTGATCCACCTCTTCCTCCCAGCTTCACCTCCCCACATTAAAGCCAGGTATAAACTCACCAGTGGACTAATCTAGTATCATACACCCAAGATCCAGTATCACACCCTCTGGTCCCATCACCTTCTGAAAGCCCTGTCTATGAGTGCATGAGGCTTTGGGTGTATATCTAGATACAAGCCATAATAACAAAGATAAAGGGGGAGCTGCCTGAAAACATCCATCTATGGGAATGACAGCAGGGGAAGGATTTTATGTACCTTTTTGTTTTTGTAAAAAAGGAAAATCTGAAAACACTGAAAGAATGTATTTTATATCTGGATTTCTACAAATAAAGATGGCTATTATTAAAAAAAAGATTAACATAAGTGAATTGACTAGAAATTGGTTTGAAAATAAGTCAACAGGATTTGTTGACTGTTGGGATAGAGTGGGGACCTAGGTTCATAAATTGTGTAAACCTTTTGCCTGCTGTCTTTGGTCCTGTGCTGCTCCCATGATAAGTGCACGTTGAATACTTGCTGTTTTATGGAGAACAGTCAGGCATAAGAAGCAGGAGGCTTTCATCCCACCTGCCCTGGAAAGAAGAGCAGTTCTAATTTGCCTTACCTCACAAAGTTGGCAGAGAAGGAGGGAGCAGGTGTGTGCCCCTGAGCACAAGTGATTTCTTGGCAAGGGAAAACGTTGAACTTGAGCTCCAGATTCCTCTTGCTGACCTTACACAATATGTTCTCCTGAGAAGAGAGGAAGAAATAAGGTCATGAAACAAAAGCCAGAAATGAAGTAATGAGAAAACCTTTTCACACACCAGTTCTGCTTTTGCTAAATGACAATGATCAGAAAACAAATTTGAAAAGAAAGAACAATTTCTCTTTTATCACATTCCTATGACTAAAACCAGGCTGAGACACAAGTCAGTCTCTTCTATTAAGCTACTGTATCCTTTGAGTGCCAGTAATACTGTATGTTACAGGCACTGTGAATTTATGGAACTGAGAATTTCTTGGGAGATAGACACTAATGAGTTCTTCACATCAATATTATATATAATTATTGCAAATTGTGATAAATGCTAGGAAAAAATGTATGCTACTTTAAGACTAAGAGAATTCTTCATCTAAACTATAGGGTCAGCCATCTGAACTCAAATTGACACTGATTAGATGAAAGGGGCCAACTGTGCTTGGTGAAATAGCATTTGAGGAGGAGGGAACAGCATCAGCCTAAGCAAAGATTGCATGACATAGATTGTTAGAATTTACCCTTCCAGTGTTCTTCCCTTGCTTCTGGTGATCTTCCCATTAGAAAAGTAATGCCATCAGTCTGAGGTGGAATCATAGAAAATTTAAGTGAATGATAGTGCAGGATCAAGAATATGGGTGATAAGTAGCTTCACATTCTGCAGAAGGTCTCCATGCTTAATGCTGTCAGTGCTGTGCCTCAGGTAATAGCTCAGGAGAGACTGAAATTATGACTTGTTTTCTTAAGGGGGCACAATATGGATTACATAAATGTTAATTATGAAAGGAGACAAATATCAGCAGCCTTCATCTGGTAGTCTAGGATCATGTAGCTCTTTTCCTCACATACTAGAAGCTCCCTGAGGAAGACCATAGTTGTCTCTTGACCTGTGACTCCCAGTACCTTACGATATGTCTGGCCTGTGGTTGATGCTTTAAAAAAATTGTTGGTAAACACTGGCATTCTGAGTTAATATCACTACTTTAGTGGACATAAAATTAATTGAAAATACATCTTCTAGGACCACTAAAAGTCACTTCTCAAATCTGTTCTTTTTGGTTATTACAGCAAGAGTTCAGGTCTTGAATTGTTCATTTAATAAGTGTTTATCAAGCTCTTGGCGTTTTTCAGATACTATGCAGACATGTGGCTACAGTACGTTTGTTAAGAAAGGTACAAATACTTATAATAAAATCCAGTAGGTCTTATCACACAAAGAAATGAGATGATTTGAATTACAGGTAGTCATTGCTTTGCATTGCTCCAAAGTGCCTGAATTTTCATTACCAAGGTTCACTTAAATAACATGAGCTCTGTCACAGTATGGTTCCAATTGCCAACAATTTCCTAAGTACAAACTTCACAGTGAGGCTTTCAGTCCTCTATATGAAGAATAGCTTGCAACATAACCAGTGACCAATCTTGTCACTTTTTGAAGGCCTGTCTGTCCGACATATGCTATGCAGTTCATACCCAGGTAGGAAAGCATGTAGTTTTGTTGCCTCTGGATCTTCACATGATAAGCACCTTGACACTTGGCTAAAATGGGCATTTCCAAAAGAGGATGGTCCAATGTGACTGTTAATACTGCTATGCCAACTTCATGGGATTAAGAAGTGCCCCACAGGTAAGTAAAGCATTCCCACCCCACCCCAGTATGTCTGGATGAGTTAGTGAGGCATGATTTCAGATTCGTTTTCTGTTCCTCTCTAGCACCGTTTCCTCCCTCTGCTTTTCAGCCCCCAAGAACTAAGTACCTTTGCTCTGTCACATTCTTCTGCTGTGATGTTTCTGTCTTGGAGTCAACACATCCATCGACTAGAATCCCTAAAGCCATGAGTCAAATTAAACCTCTCCTTCTTTAAATTGTGGGTGTCCTATTGTGTGTCAACAGCAAAAAAGCTGACAAGCAGAGCTGACAACTTATAACTTATTTGAAAATGTACCAAATAATCTAAAAACAGGAAAATGAGAAGTAAGATTTAGAATAAATGTGAGCAATATTACAAAAGAATTAGCTGACCATGAGAATGTTTACTCTAAATAATGCGTATGCAACAGAGGCTCTATGTGAAGCCAAATTGTAGCATTTTCCTAAATGAAAAAAGGGGAAAAAATACCTAGAGACTTTATAAAGAAAGCAAAGAGGACAAAAAGCTAGTGCAAAACAAAGTCTCACATGGAAGAACTTCTCAAGGATGTTTCACAAGATATTTGGAAACTGATCCAAGCTAAAACAGTATGATCATTCAACAAGCCAGGGAAAAGATATTTGCTCTCTGCCATAAGTTATAGATGAGAAGGTGGCAGCCACAATTGAGACTATCCTTAATGCTTTTTATAACCAAGAAATAAAACACTTAAACTTTTCTAATGTTTGAATTTGCAATCCAGTAAATAAATAGTAATCTAGCTATTTTAAATTTTCCCTGACAAATAGTAAGATTGTGACAAAACATCTTGAAAAGTTTCAGAGCAACATAATTATTGATTGCACAATTTCATCTTGATCTTTTAATTTTTGGAAAAATTTCTTCCTGCTTGACTGAAAAGCAGGGATAATTGTATCTTTGTTTGTTTTTAATGACACTTATATCAACATATATGATACAAAGAAAATGCACAAATTGTATATGTATAATTTGTTTTTTTTTTCTTTTCATTTACTGTTTTAATCATTGATAGGTAAACTGTACATGAATGCCAAATTTGGGGCCATTATGCAGTAAGAGTGTACACATACATACTAATCTTGTTTATATAAATTTAGTTCCTTAAAGACAAGGGTTTGAGGTGGATATTAAATAATTTATACACAAACAAATTCAGAGTAAGCCCATACATGATGTTAATAGGATTTTAGTGCATGATCACATTCATTGTCAGGCATTGGAACATGCAGAATAACAAATCTTAATTCTTCTGATATTCTCTTTTTCTTCCTTGCTCTGTACCTCCCTTCATTTCTCATTCCTCTTTCCATTTGCAGAGGTTCCATCATCCTGTTCATATTAACTATCTTTTAATTTGCTTTTTATTTATTAATTTTCTTAAGTGAAACTCTGTAATATCTATGGTTGTGTGTCTGATTATTTCACTTAAGCTTGTGGTCCCAAATTGCTTTCATTTTCCTACAAATGACTCAAAATTATTCTTCTTTGTGGCTAAGTAATACATACATAGAGCCGAGCATGGTGGCGCACGCCTTTAATCCCAGCACTCTGGAGGCTGAGGTAGGAGGAGCGTTGTGAGTTCAAGGCCGGCTTGGGCTACAATGTGAGTGCAAGGCCGGCCTGAGCTACACTGTGCGACCCTGCCTCAAAAAACCAGGGCCCGGAGTTTGGCTCAGTGGCTACACGCCTGTCAGGCAGGTGCGAGGTTGTGCATTCAATCCCCAGTGCCCCCCCCCCAAAAAAAAAACATATATATATATATTGAACATTCTTTTTTATTATTCTTTTAAAGAGACTAAAACAAAACAAAACAGAATGGAACAAAGCAGATCAGAGCAAAACAATGAAAGCAACATGGGATTTCAAAACAAGACAACTGGAAATCAATAGTGGCCACTACAATGTCTCTTGTTTTCTTTGTAATAGTTGTCCATATCTTCATAAACAATGAATTCAAACAAAACAAAATAGTATAAAATCAATCAAAACAAAAAAGTGACAGCATTACAGACCTTCAAAACCAATAGGAAAATCAACAATGGCTACTGTAATGTCTCTTGTTCTTTTCAAAATAGCTGTCCATACCTTCACACATACTGAAATCAAATAATACAAAACAAATAAAACCAATCAAAGCAAAGAATAAAAGCATTATCAGACTTCAAAACACGATGATAGGAAATCAGCAATGGCTACCATAATGTCTCATTTTCTTCAAAGTAGCTGTTCATACCATCACATCTATTAAAATCAATTCTTGTAAACTCTTTAGAAGTTCTAGGCATGTATAAGCCTATATATGTATATCTATCCTTTCTGTATTAGAGGAAGAAACAAAACAAAACAAAATATAGTAAAACAAAATACAGAAAAACAAGAAACAAAAGAGACAAATAAATAACAATAACAAAGAGTCCAAAACAATAACAATGTTGGCTTGCGAAACAAGGTGATAGGAACATAACTAAGGTTGTTATTTGGCATAGTTATCTTCAAAAGAGTTACTCAGAGCACCAGATATAAACATGCAAAATTTATCTAATCTTATGAATGTTAACTGTCTGGTTCCAAGAATTAATAGAATTAGTAATACAATCATCCTAGCTATCTTAAGTGCTTAAGTACAAATTTATATCTTTTTTCCTTTCCCTTCCTTCTTTTGTCCTTTTTTCTGAGTTATTTTTCCCCTTTTGAGCAGTTTCTAACCCTTTCACAGTATTTATTGAAGATTTTGTATCTTATTTACTCTTTTCATTTCTTACACTAGGGAGAGAATATGGTATTTGCACATGTGAGTTTGATTTATTTCACTTATGAGTATGGTCTCAAGTCGCATCCATTTACCAATAAAAGCCTCAATGTGATCCTTCTTTATAGCCGAGTAGTACTCCATTATATAAAAATAGCATATCTTTTTTATTCCTTCCTCAGCTGATGGGCATTTGGGTTGTTTCCAAGATTTCACTATTACAAATTGTGCTGCTATAAACATGGGTGCATATATATCACTGTGCTACAATGTTTTTAGTTCTTTTGGGAATATGCCCACAAGTGGAATAGCTGGATTAAATGAGACCTCCAATCCCAGTTTTTTGAGGAATCTCCAGTGTGATTTCCACAGTTGTTTCATCATTCTATACTCTCACCAACAATGCAGGAGAATTCCTTTTCTCCCATAGCCTCTCCAGCATTTGTTATTGGTGGTTTTCTTGATCCTGGCCATTTTTTCTGGAGTGAGATGGAATCTCACTGTTGTTTTAACTTGCATTTCCCCTAACTACTATGTAGTGACCTTCTTTGTCTCTTTTGATCATTTTTGGTTTGAAATTCACACTGTCTGCAAGCAGAATAGCTACCCCTTCTCTTTTGGAGTGTTCCTGTTGCATGAAGTATTGTTTTCCATCCTTTGACTTTCAGTCTATGAATTTCCTTTTGGGTTTCTTGTGTACAGCATATAGTTGGACGTTGTTTCTTGATCCATTCTGCCAGTCTATTTCTTTGAATTGGTGAATTGAGGCCATTTATGTTAATGGTTATAACTAATATATATTGGCTTATTTTTGTCATGTTTTCTTTCTGCTGTTGTTTCTTTAACTTCCCCCTCTGTTTAATTGTTTGCCTTGCTTAGTGATTTTCTTCTGTTGGTGTTCTTGAAGTCATAGATATTTTTTGTCTATCTAGAATATCTTTCAGTATTCTTTGCAGGGTTGGTTTGGTGGTCATGAAGTTCTTCAGTTGTTCTTTGCTGTGAAATTATCTTATTTCTCAATCAGTTTTGAAGGACAGTTTTGCAGGGTACATCAAGCTGGGTTGGAAGTTGTTTTCCTTTAGGATTTGAAATACTTCACTCCACGCACTTCATGATTTCATTGCCTGTGTTGAGAAGTCTTCTGTGATTCTGATGGGCTTTCTTTTACAGTTGATCTGTCTATTTTCTCTAACAGCTTTTAATATTCTGTTCTTATATTGAATTTCTGGGATGCTGATTATTATATGTCTGGGTATAGATTTATTTTGGTTATGGCTAATTGGAGTTCTATATGCTTCACTTATCTATATGTCAGTTTCCTTTCCCATGTTTGGGAAATTTTCTGCTATTACTTCTGTAAATAGTCTTTTGATATCATTTGTGTTGTCACCTTTTTGTTTACATCTATCAATCTTATATTGTTTTTTTTTTTTTTTTTTTTTTTTTTTTTTTTTTTTTTTTTTTTTTTTTTTTTTTTTTTTTTTTTTTTTTTTTTTTTTTTTTTTTTTTTTTTTTTTTTTTTTTTTTTTTTTTTTTTTTTTTTGGATCATCTTGCAACTGTTGAATTGTTACTTCCTGATTCCTTGTTATTTTTAAAAGATCTTTTCTTTCCTGTTCGCTAACTGCAATCTTGTCTTCTTGGTCTGAAAGTCTATTTTCACATTCATTGAAGCAGTTTTGCCAGCTTTCAATGGAATTTTTGATTTCCTGGATGTCTCTTTGAATCTGTTTTATGCATTCCATTTGTTTCTTATATTGTTCATTCAAGATTTCTATCTCTTTACAATGCTCCTAAATTTTTTTAACCATGTCTTCTTTGTATGTGTTCAGCATTTCTTTTATTATGTTTATCATTTCCTCTTTTACCTGGGAGATTATTTCTGATCTGAGTTCCTTTACAGCTTCATAAAGTTGTTTCTTTACTTCACTTACTATCATTTCAGAAGTTTCAAGTGTATGGCTTACACTTTCTTCTATGTCCATGTCTCCTAGGCTTGTTTGGGGTAAGCTGGAGGTTTGGGATCACATTTTGCTCTGGAATTTTATGATTTTACTGTATTACCCCTGGAGAAGCTGAATGCAAGTTCTCAGTTGCTTCCTGGGTTAAGGATATCTATCTGTACTGGAGGGGCTTTCCCCAGCTGAGTGGGGATCATTAGGCAGGGCTTACCAGGCCCCTAGTGGCAATCGAAGGCTCCTTGAATGTGGGGAGTATGCTGGGGAGGCCTTTAGACACCCAGTGTGGTACTCTGAGGCTCCCTGGCTGCTTAAGGTTGCTGGGCAAGACTCTACCAGGTTCTGAGCAGCATGCCAAGGATGAATAGCTAGATGGAGTACACTGTGCAGGCCTTTAACTCATGCCACAAAGCACATCAAAGCTCCCCAGCTGCTTGGGGTTGCTGGGCAGGGCCCTACTAGGTTCTGAGTGAGCTGCCAAGCTTGCATGACTGGGTGGAGTTCGCTGTGCAGGTCTTTGACTCATGCCACTTAGTTCTGGAGGTTCCTTGCAACTCAGGGTCACTGGATGGAGCCCAAACAGGTCGCAAGGGACCTACCCAAAGGTTCCCAGCTGACTGGGGATGCTGGGCAGGGCCCTACCAGGTTCCAAGTGAGGTGCCAAGCTTGCACGGCTGGGTGGAGTTCGTTGTGCAGCCTCCATACATGTACAATTTGATAAATGATCACAAAGTGAATTCTTTCATGTAACCTCATGAAGATCAAGAAGTAGAACATGGCTGGCTGAGTCAGGGATGTAGATAAATATTTGCAATAAAACTCCTATCGGACTCACCGTATAAGGAAATGAGATGATTTCAGTTACAGGTAGTCATTCAATTACAGAAGTCTACCTGTTGTCCCTCCCAGTGGTATGTCATATCTTAGCTTCTAGTATTAGATTACTTTAGACTGTTATTAAACTCTGTTTAAATAGAATCACTCAATAGGTACTGTTTTCAGTTTTCCTCTCACTCAACATATTATATCCAGAGTTATCTATATTGTTTCCTCTGATAGCAGTTTATTGCTGTTCAGATTCTCATTCTACAAATATGCCTCAATTTGAAAAATCCATTCTATTGTTGGTGTCTGTTTGTGCTACTTCCAGTGTGAGGCTATTATAAGTAATATTGGAGTGAGTATTCTACCTCATATGTTTTGGTGTAAGTCTTGTTTTCAGTATATGCCCAGGAGTAAAATGTGTAGGTCAAGTATTATGCACTATTTAGAGTTTAGTAAATACTGCTATTTGGGTTTCCATAGTAATTACACCAATTTTTATTCTCACCTAAAATTCAACATTGCTCAGCATTCACACCAACATTTCATATAGTTAGGTGGTAGCATTTGTTTTAAATTTTTCTTCCAGTGAATTTACAGTGAAAGCCATTGTGATTTTGCTTACTTTTCTCAGTAATGAAATTGAGCACTGTTCATTTATTTGCTATTTGATATATTTCTTCATGAAGTAACTTTTCATATGTTTTTGTTTACCTCTATATAGGATTTTGTGATTTTTTTTGGAACATATTTACTGGGATTCTTGTATTTTTATGAATACAAGTCCTTTGTCAGCTATTTTTCCTGATCACTTTCACAGGAGATTCAAAGACTTCTTGCATTGATTCCATTGCGTATTGTTTTTTCTAATTCATTTCTAGTTATCTTTACTATTTCTTCCTCTCTTCTTTGGAGATTCTTAATTTGCTATGCCTTATAGAATTTAAGATGATTTTAATATTATTGATTGATTTTTTTGAAGTATAATAAGCTATTTTTCTGCATTTAGGACTTCAACTGCATCTGCATTCTACAGCTTTCATGTTTGTTTGGTTTTTTTGCAATCATTTAGTCAGTCCAAAATATGTTTTATATTTTGCACTGGCATTTTTTGTTTTACCTAGTCATTTAGAAGACTGATGCTTTATTACCAAGCAAGTTAGGAGTTCCTCACTATCTTTATTACTGATTTCTAGTTTAATTCTCCTCTGGTTAGAGAAATTATACTTCATAGTTGTAGTCTTGAATTGTGTTGATCCTTGCCTAATAGCTAACCATATTTGCTCAAGTTTGCTTGTCAAGTGCTTTAAAACCATGCATAATCTGTTGTTTTTTAATTTATTTGTAAGTGATAATCTCTATATGACAATTAGGTGATTTCATTAATTGTGTTGCTTGAATATTTTATATGGCACTGATGTGGGGATAGATTTGATTAGGTAGAAATAAAGATGGGATCAGTTGTCCCATCATGATTGGGTTTTTTTTTCTGCTGCTGCTTGTTTTCTGTTAATTTTTGCTCATTATATTAAGGCTGTTTTTACTTGTGTCTACAAATCTATAATCCTTATCATTTCCTGTAGTTACCTAGTATGGAGACTCATAAGTTTCTAGTGCATAGAGTCTTTTGATTATGAAATACTTATCTTTATCTCCAGGAGCATTTCTTCCCTCAAACTTGGCTCTGTAATCAGTGTTGCTCTAACACATCTTTTGGTATAACTTCTTCTAAATTACATGGTATATATTTTTGCCATATTTTATTTTAAACCTTTCTGTATCTTTATATCAAAGGCATGGTTTTGTGCATACCAGAGAATTGTTTTTAAATATTCAGGCAATCTTGTCACTAAATTTGCCCATTTATTCTATTTACCTTTAAAGCAACTACTGTTACTCAAAGTGAACTCTTATGTGATTTGTGTTCTTTGTCACGTCAGTTTTCCTCCCTTGTATTGATTTATCAGGGTCCGATATAAATCAGAAATTTTACCTCTTATGAGACAATGCAAGAGTCTTTTGCCCTATCCCAAAGTTTTGTATTTTAATTGTGTCAAAATATAACCCCTTCTAATATTTTGTAAAATTGTTTTCACTTGTTTAATTCTATTTATATTATTTTAAGCCACAAAACTTTTTGAGTTTATTGTACAGCCAGTGTTTAGAATTATTCACATTGTCATCTCTCTGTTGCTTCTCATTCCTTCCTGTGTCTTTGCTATTCTATTTGGGAAACTTTTTCTTCTGCTAGAAGAATTCCCCTTATCTCCTTCAGTCTGTCAAAATAAGCACAAATTATTGCTCATCAAGTGCTGCTTGTCTAAAACAGACTATTTCACTCTTGTTTTGGGGTGTAAATGTCTATGTTGAGAGAACATTTCTTTCAGTATTTTCCTAATATAATCCCTCTGTCCTACAGTTTCTCTGTCTGTTGTAAAGTCAAATACAAGTCTTGGTGTCCATTATTTGTAGATTACATTTTTTTTTCCTGACAGCATAAAATCTTACCTTAAAAGTTCTCTATCTCTATCTCTATCTCTATCTGGCCTTTAGCAATTTACTATGTTATTTCTTGGTATTTATTCTGCTTTAATTTCCCAGTAGTTCTTGAACCTATACAGTTTGTGGTATGGCTTAATGTACTATTATTGTCTATTTGGGGAAATTCTCAGTTATTATTTTTTCAAATATTGTTTCTGCCCCATTTTCTCTTTTGTCCTACAGGAATCCTAAAAACACGTTAGTTCTTCTGACTGTGTTATGTACATTTCTTAAGCCTTTTTTTCCATTCTTTATTCTTTAGTCTATGCTGCAGTATAGCCATTTTTTTCTCTTCTAACGCCTAGCTCACTAACCTTTATTATCTTGCATCTAACTGCTGTTAAACTTACACTTTCAATTCCTAATTTCTGTATTTTAATTGTAGAATTTTTGTTGTTCTCAACAGAAAATTTCCTTTTTAGTTGTTCTCAATATAAAATTTCCATTTTGTTCCTTATGTTCACAAACAACGCATTCCCCTTAGTATACCTAGTTATTTTGAGTAAATGTTGAAAATTACATTTGAAAAATGGTAAAAGTCAGTTGAGGCTTTGAAAAATGGAATAATCTTCCAGAGAATATTCTTACTTCTAAGCAGGGCCACAAAACAAATATCAAAACCAGAGAATATTTAGAAAAATATCTCAGTAAAGAAGAAGATAAGGGCATGATTGCAAAATAATTTTTTTATGAAGACAGATTTAGGGTGATACCTTATATCTTCTTTCAAGCAAAACTTCTTAAGGATCTTAAAGGACAAAACTTCACAGACTTTTTCTGTTTAACAGCAGGCATCCTACAAATGCTGGGTTCTTCTATGGTAGTCCCACAGGAAAGCAAAAAGAAACACATTTCAAAGACATCTATGAGCATGGCTTTTGTTTAATGAATCACCTTATGAACTGATACACAGGAAAGTTGCATGGCTCTTAAATTGTATCAGCTGATTTTGAAAAGGTCAAGGTAGCACAGAATGAAAAGCAGAAAACAAAGTGGCAATGATATTCAATTGTAAACACTGCCATTTCTCATGATGATTGAGAAGAGATCCAAGTGTTCAGAGGAAGTATGAATGAATAGCCTCAGAAAACAAGTTAATATTATTCAAGAAACAGAAAACGTATCTGATGCAATTTCAAACTTGCCTATAGAGCAAAGACTGCTTCTAAGTCCTGTTTCCTATTTAAAAAATAGGAGTAATTATAGTGGTTATTTTGTGCTTGTTCATAGGTATGTATTTATGAGAGGCAGGAGAAAGATAATTTATTTCCTTAGTTTCTAAGTTCATGAACTTACAGTTAAAGAATCATATTTAAGGACATTTACCTACCCTAACCTTACTTAGAAGAAGAGGTCCAGGCCCTCAAATGGACGTCATAATAAGAAGACACTTTGGAGGTTTAGAGGGAAGAGATGAGTATTTAACACACAGAAGGGATATAAATAATTTTTAATTTTTTTATTAAATCACAAATGTGATAATCTTCCCATAGAATGGTGAACACTTTGTTCACTCCTTTTGAATCTAGGAAAATTTGTAACTATTTCCAGCAAATGATGGGTAGATGTGACACTGTGTGACATCTGTAGATAAACCAGAAAAGGTTTTACTGCTCTCATCTTGTCTGTTGGGATACTTGCTCTGGAAAAGCTGGCCACCATAGGAGAGGTCTGACTACTCAGGGGAGGGGTGAACTGAGGTGGTCTGGTCAGCAGCCCTACCTAAGCTCCCAGCCAACCGTCAACACAAGCTCCTCTCTCTGTGAATGTGCCATCTTGGATGTCCAGTCCAGTGGATCATTCAGATGAGGGTAAGATTAGCCAGCATCAGACGGCAGCCATAGGAGAAACTATAGTGTCCTTTCAGAGTTATTCCTGAGTGCCACAAACCAGGAACCAAACTAGAAAATGAATGTTGTAAGGCACTAAGATTTTACATAATTAGTTTAATTATAATAACCACTGCCTTAAGTATAGGGCCAGCAATCTGCATTTCAACAAGAACTGTTTGTATTTAATATATATATATATATATATATATATACATATATATATATAGTTTGCTTTTGTTTTTTGCTCTGTTCTGTTTTGTTTTGTTTTTTCTATACGTTGTTACATACACTAACTTGAATTTCTTGCACTTCTAACCATTCTAGTAGAGGTGACCAGAGAACAGAGAAATTCTACCAACCTCCGTTGCTCAAAGTAAAACACAGATATTCCACTACCTGGATGAGGAATAATTTTATGACTAATGGAGAAGACTACTCCAGACTAGCCTTCACTTTTTGATTTAATATTTGGGGAAGAGATGGTTTTCTCTCACAGACTAGGCCCCTTGCTGTTAGCTTAAAATATCTGGAACATAAAAATTTTACTTCATTCCTTTCTCACTCCTGCTGCTTCCTTGGACCAATGAGAATGCATAACATAAGACTTGAGACATTCATTATCCAGAAGCACTGCTGTGCCTGTCTCTTAGGGAAAGACACTGAGAAAACAATTTAGCATTAAAATGGTCTTCCATATACATGAAAGGTTGAGTTATCTTAGTATTTGCATGCAGAAAACACAAATTTTTTTATTCTTTATAATCATATGTTGGTTATTTACAATCATGTGGATTGTGTACTACAATCATTCATTAGTTCTTTTTAATGAACCTGAACACCTGGTAACTCTCAGCCCCAAACTTCATTTCTTTTATTTGCCTTCTGGCAGTCATTACAGATGTTAGGGATACACAGAAGAGAGACAATGCATTTGTCAGTTAAAGGAAGAGAAATCAAGTGCAGGTGATGACAAGATTTGAGTTTTGCACCTGTGCTCATTCAGCTCCATCCCTTCTGCTTTAGAAAGAAAATATTTTAAATAAGGTAAGGGTCCTCTACACCCTCAATTTTCTGATTAAGTGCTGGTTTTACTGAATGATAAGAATAGAAACAAAATGGAGAACTGGGTACTAGCAGTATCTTCCATCTTTCACAGAGTATCTTTACTGTGAGTGATTTGCTCTATTTAACTTTGCAGCTCTACAGACAAATGTGAGTACATCTACCAAGATACTTAGGGGCTCAGTAAACATCTTATGTTTCTTTAATAGCATTGATCATTTAGTTTAACAATGCAGGTGTGGTTCTATATGTTTTCTTTCCTTCTCTACCTCTCCCAAGATATTTAGGTTTGTCATATATATGCAGTTAGGATGTAGAACTGGACACAGAAAAAAACTATACATTGATAGAGAATAAAAATTTTTTATCAGTCTTTATTTCTACCAATATCCCTTCACTAATTTATTGACCCTGGAAATTATTAAATACCATAAGTAAAATAATTTTACTTATGTCGCTGTAAGTTACAGCATTGAAATAAAATAATTACTTTAAAACTGCCCCTCCATGTTTAAATCCATAACTTAAGTATATCATATTAGAATCAAATATTGGGTATTAACACCAACCATAGAAGTTCTCTGAAAAAAACTTTGTTATTGAATGTCCTATGTACTTGAAAAATAAAGTCAAATAAATGGCCAATTAATGATCACAATATAAGGAAAGGAGGATTCTAGTTTTGAGGGTTTTTTTTCCTTTCTAGAACTTGCCAATTTTGTTTTAGTGAAGATATTTATCCAGGGCTTTTCAAGTCATGAAGCTATTTAATTTACTTAATGGACTCCAAGTAATATCAAGAATCTGCCCTCATGTATGCAGGTATTAAGAATAAAATTTTTCACTCTTCCTCCCACCTGAACTTTTCGGTCTGCACCTGTAAATATCTGTTTGGATTATGCACAAAAACAGAAAAGGAAAGTGACAGAGTAATTATATTTTGCATAGACTAATTAAAATGTTAGGCAGGAATTTCATACCACAGAAAGGGTATAGTATGTGAGAAATGCCCATAAGGTTATAAAGAACAGGAAATTCAACCAGTGATAAATAGTAACCACCGAATTTTAGGCCATTGGTATGTGTACATTGTACAATGTTAACATGGAGAAACTTCTAGAGTTGTGAGTCTGGACACCTGGTTCTACCTAGGTCTTGTCGAGTGACCTTAGACAAAACATTTCAACTTCTTAAGCCTTGGACACTATTGTGCAACTACCAATTGAGTAATATAATTCCTCCAGTGAATCTTTGTAATAGTGACTCCTAAGAAAAGAAAATTTGACTGTACAGTTATTTTGTATGTAGGGCATTTTATAAATAATTACCGAAAGCAAAGTAATCAGTCCAATTTGGATACGTAGATTGAGGCCAGCTGAAAATGAAGCCCAAAGGATGTGACTAAAGAACAGATTGTAATGGGCAGTCATTTTCTATTTATCTCTCAATTAGCCTTGAGTCTCTGCAGAAGCCAAGCTCACTGTAGAGATTAACATAGGGACATATGGCAAGCAGGTTGCTGTAGCAAGTTCTATAGCTATCTACCTCATTCATTTGTAGAGTAAAACCGATTAAAGCATTCAAAAATACATATACTGGTATTTCTGCACAATTTTTTCAAGGACTCGTGAAAATGCTGACTGTAATCCCAGCACTGTAGGAGGCTGAGGTAGCAGGATCTCAGACTTAAGCTCAGCTTGGGCAATTTAGTGAGACCCAGACACAAAAAAAAAAAATTAAAAAGTGCCAGAAGCATAACTCAGAGTGAAGGCCTCAATACTGTGGGGAGAGAAAGCACTAATAGTTCTATTTCTGACAATTGGTGGGGGGGAGGGTATTTCAATTTCATTTTTATGCTTATATCCAACCCTGAGTTTTGCCATATTTCTTAGTATTTTAATAAATGTAAACAACTGGAAGATCAAAGAAAATTCATAATTGATCCTTCCCAAGACATACAATACATTTTTTCATGTCAAGCATTTTTCTAGATACTGAATATGCTCCAAAGAGCAAAATGACCGTGGCCAGTCTCAGTAAAATTTCCATCCTACTTGGAACACACTGAATATAATTACATTGAAGAACTGAATACAATTACATTTACCATATACCAAGCTACAATCAAAATGGAGCAAAGAATTTAAAGTTAAAACAGAAACACTTAACCAGCTGGAAATCAATATAGATAAAACTCTTGAACTCATAGGTGTAGGTTAGGACTTCCTGTGCAGAATTCTGGTTGCACAGGAAAGAACTCTGAGAATCAACACATAGGCTCACATCAAATGAAAAATTATGCAGGAAAAGAAACAACCAACAGAGTGAAAAGACAACCTAAAATGACACTGAGACTCCATCTTACTCCAGAAAGAATGGCCATCATCAAGAAATCAAATAATAGCAAATGTAGGCAAGACTGCATGGAAAAAGGAACTTTTATAAATGCATTTTTTTACACAATTGACCTATAGTAAGATTACTTTCACTGGAAGTCAAGTATCAATCACATTCTAAATATGTATATGTGCACATATACAAAACACATAGTGTGTTTCTATGTTTCCATGCATGTATGGTGATATAAACCAATAAATATTCTAATCAAAATGGCTCTAATCTATTTGTACTTTGCATCTATGTCTTAGGACACTTTCTGATGGTCACCGAGATTTCAAATGCATGTATATTGCAATGTATTTAAACATTTCTGACTCCTTATTTCTTGAATCAACAGAAAAATGGGAACAACGTTGCCCTAAATATCTTCATCTATTTATCATTATGAACATGAGAATAAATGTCTGCTATTGAATATTTTTCATCAAAAGGATGAAAATTTAAAGCTGTATTTGATCTTGTTAAATTACCCTCCAAAAGTGCTCCAACTTGTATTATCTGAGAATGTCTCTTTCTTCTAGCTACATTAATTCTGGGATTTATCAATGTTCTGAACTTTTTCTAGTCTCATACCCTAAAAGGGTTTTAATTAGCAAGCTTTTAAAAAAAATTGTGAGTTGATTTCTTGTTTTCTTTTTCTTCTCATTTTTCTTCATGGCTTCTTTCCTTGAGGGTTTATATGGATACATATCAACTAGAGGTCCGCTGTATCCTTGAATGTCTTACAAAATGTTTCCTACACAGCACAACATCCTTTTCCCTGTTTGTACACTCAAGGTAACTTTTCCTGCAGTCAGCTGGCTGGGGTAATAAGGGTTTCTTGCTGATCACTTTCCCTGGGTGAATTTGCCTTCAGAAATTAAAATTACTGCACTGAGCTTTGATCACTGTGGTCTAAACTTTATGGGACTGCTAGAATTCAAATTCTACTTCTTAGGTTCGGCATAAACCATGCACTAATGTCATTTCATTGTCCTTCTTGCCTCCTCAGATTCTTGCATTTGCTTAGACAAATCCGATAATTAATTAGCTCTTGTGAGATAAATAACAAATACCAAATTTAAAGCTCTTGTGAGCTTTAAATATCTTTTTATAAAAATTCTTAAACATTTTTACCTGTCATTTTCAATTGTTATTTAAAAGCTCAACTAAATATCTGGTTTGTCAAATTAACAGAAAATGTTGTCTATGTCTTTTAACTTTTTTAATGTTTTCTACATCTTGCTTTTTCCGTACTTCACTGTGTGTAATATTTTCAGCGTATTTCTCAGTTTTCAAACTTTCTTCCTTCTAGCTATCTCCCTGCCTCCTGCCCAGCTCCCTGTGCTGGGCGTAGCCCTCCCTCTGTGGCTGGCCCCGCTCCACAGTGCATTCTTTGCATTCTGCTCACTGCCTCTACTGCTCCTTCCCCTCTCTATTTGCAGTAATTATTTTTGATAGTTTTTAAAAACTTTTCCTATTTTTTAACGTTTTCATTAGACATGGAAACACTTTATAGTCTCAATGTGTATGTATGAGGCTCTTGATCTTGAAAACTATATTACCTATTTCTGTTGAAAAAAAAGAATATATCATGGAATTATCTTCAATTTTTCACTGTCAGTGAGATTGACCAATTTTTACTAATTCATTAGAGATTTACATTCTTTCTCTATGACATCTCTGTTCTTTTAATTCTGACCTGTTCATTAGATTATTTGCCTTTTCCTTGCATTTAAAAAATAATTTTATTGTATCTATTTAAGATATACACTATGCTGTTTTGCTGTACATATGAAATGATTATTACAGTCATGGAAATCGGTATGTCCATTAACTCATATAATTACTTTTAGTTTGTATGTGGTAAATGGACCTACAGTCTATTTTCAGCAAATCTTCAATTCATATATTGTTATCTATGGTTTACTTTCCTCAGCACTGGGACAAAATACCCAGCACCTGAATCTTAAAGAAGGAGAAATTCATTCTGCCTCATATTTTTAGTCCATAGTTGGTCAACTTCAAGGCAGGAAGAGTAGCGGCTCTGTCTGGCAGAGGAAAGCTAGTTACTTCATGGTGACCTGGGAGCAGAGAGTGAAGGGAAGACTTGAGAAGGGAGATAGATCTTCCAGGTCACTCCCTCAGTGACCTGGTTCATCTGACTGGACCCCACTCCTAACAGTAGGTCTGCTATAGTGCCCTTTTAACCTCATCAACTTCAAAACAAATAAGACTTTAGGGGCAATTTAGATCTACAATGTAACACTGCAGCCCCATTGCTGCATATCAGCTCTTCAGACTTATTCGTGCTGCAGCATTATACCTGGTGTGCTCTCACCTG
Source organism: Dasyprocta punctata (assembly GCA_004363535.1). NCBI lineage: Eukaryota > Metazoa > Chordata > Mammalia > Rodentia > Dasyproctidae > Dasyprocta > Dasyprocta punctata. The sequence goes on along the minus strand of RJWM01034414.1, from coordinate 817 downwards.
CTTCTCCCTATCAACCACTTCCCAGACCCTCATAACCAAGATTCTATTTTCTATTTCTATGTATTAATGATTTATGTGGTGGAAATGAAGGTTGGAATCTCCTAATCTTACTCTGTATTTTCTTACTAATTTGGAGGAGCTCTTTATGTACTTAAAGGAGATTAGGGAATGGAATAGAGATGAAGCTTTGTTGTACAGTGCTTGGCTAGTGTGAGTGAGGCCCTGGGTTCAATCTCCAATACTGTAGAGAGGGAGAGAGGCAGACAGATAGAAAGAGAAAGAAAGAGAAAGAGAGAGAAAAAGAGAAAGAGAAAGAGAAAGAAAAAGAGAAAGAGAAAGAGAAAGAGAAAGAGAAAGTGAAAGAGAAAGAGAAAGAGAAAGAGAAAGAGAAAGAGAAAGAGAAAGAGAAAGAGGAAGAAGGAGGGGGGGAGGAGAAGAGGAGAGAGGAAAGGAGAGAGTTTGGTTTTTACCTGTCCTGTAAGTTTTTCATTGATCCTTTTAATTCATTTTCATGTCTTAACCAAAACAATTAATATTAGATGTCACAAGCATCAAATATTTTCCCATTTCAATTAATTCATTAATTAGTACTTTTTTAAAAACTACCTACAATGTGTCAGGCAGTGTTCTGGGTGCTTAGGACAACACTGTGAGCAAAATAACCACTATTCCTGTCCTCACAGAATTCACATTCAAATGAAGGAGGAAGAAATAACAAGATGCATAATAAACACCCATAAGGAAGTTATGTAATAGAGTAAAAGGCTAGTTGGAAGGGCAGGAAAGATGGAGCAAGTTGATAGTCCTTAGGGATGCA
>RJWM01034413.1:0-19733 GCA_004363535.1 Dasyprocta punctata | reverse complement strand
AAAAAAAAAAAGACATAGTTTTATATAAGGGTATCTGTAAGATAGTTTAAAAGTCTATACTACTAAATGAATTAACTGGCCAGAGAGAACAGTTGATATTCATAAGACCAGATCAATCCTACATGTCTTTACCTGTCAATCTGAACAGCCCCCTTAAAGGTAACAATATACAATGCTGCAACCACTGTAAAATTCCAACCATCTACAGTACTAAACCTACAATTTTACAGTATTGGACATGTTGTTGTTGTTTGCTGATCTCTTTAGTTTTCTGTTTCTTTTATGTATGATCATACTTTTATGCTTTATTGGTTTCACTCTGAACTATTTCACTTGGTTATATTAGATCTGATGTTATGGGTAGTTATTTCAGTGATAACAAGAGGTACTCTAAGGGCAAAAGAAGGAAGGAAGAGAAAAGGAAAAAGACATAAATTTATAAATATTCATAAATAAGACAGTTAAAAAAAACCGTATTGCTAAATACAATAGCTATTGAAAAAGGAAAGTTAATATACCTGAATTGATGAATCTTACATGTCTATATCTGTCAATATCCCCAACCCCTAGGAAGGTAATGATATGCAATATTGTAACTATTGCCAAACTTCAACCACCTCAGTGTGTAAACCTACAATGTTATCGTATCAGATCTGTTGTTGTTGTTTGCCTGTCTTTTTTGACTTTTATTTCTAGCTTCTGTATCTATTTTCTCTTAAATAAAAAAAAATAAAAAAATAAAATGGATTTCCATTTTGAATTTTTAATTTTCTAAAGTTTTCTTTACTCCATTATGCTGTGGAATATGATAAGCATGTTTATAAAAAGAAAAAGAGGTAGCACATTAATTCCTCAAGACAGATGGAGTTTTTCCTCTGGAACTAAACTCTAACAAAATGGAAGCACGATTTACACACCATTAAATAGTGCAATCAGCAAGATCCTCAATAATAATTTTTATAAGAAGCACAGACACTGCATTTGTTTGCCTTTTTTACTTTGTACAATAAGCCTGTGATAACATTTAAGGATCTGAGAAATTTCTCAGTGCTCATGCACAGCAAAATAGATAAATCAGGTTGCAGTCACAGAAAGAAATATGCAACAATAACAATGAATGTTCTCATGTTAGTTTCCAGAGCCATGACAAAACACCGGAGAAGATCAACTTAGAGAAGGAAAGGTTTATTTTGGCTCATGGTTTCAGAGGTTTCAGTCCATGGTCATTAGCACCATCCTTTCTGGGTGAGTGAAAATATCATAGCAGAAGGATGTAGAGGTAACCAGGAAGTAAATAGAAACAAAGAGCTGGAGAAGAGGGTATAAAATAAAGTCCCCAAATTCACACCCAATGACCTACTCCTTCAACTATGACCCATCTCTCATGTTTCCAGTGACACAATAAAATTACAAATCCACCAAGGGACTAGTCCACTGGTGACATTAGAGCCCTTGTGACCCAGTCACTGCTGGAGCCCCACTGCTGAACACTGATGTACGTAGGACCAAGCCTTCAACACTTGAGCTTTTAGAGGAAATTCTGGATCCAAACTCTAATAGATCTATTATGACATAAAACAATACAGGGAAATCTCTCAATCACAGTGTCAAGTTAGAGAAGACAGATACAAAAGAATACATACGGATGATTCCATTTACAGAAAATCCAAAGTCTAGCAGAGCACCTGCAATGGTTAAGATCAGAACACAAGGTCTTTTTGGGGGTAGAAGCTCCCACAGAGAACATAAAAGGTTAATTAGGAGAGGCTACTGCAGGTTTGGAGGCTGGTTACTTGGGCACATTCACCTCATAAAAAAACTAAACAGAACACAACAATTTGAATACTTATCATTATATATTTGACTTTTTAGTGAGAACTCTCACTATAGGATCTTGCTATCCAGTCCAGGTTGGTTTTGGACTTAAGATTCTCCTACCTCAGTCTTCCAAGTGCATGGATTATGCCCAGCAATATAAAGTTTAAAAAATAAAGCAAAAGGATGAAGTTCTATAATAGTAGAAATACACTGAAGCCAAGTCTTATCCATAGAATTGGCCATACTTCTGACTTAAGTTTGAGCTTCTGTCTCTGAAGGACTAAATAACAAAAAATCTACTTGAAAATCATTTCTAGTTTCCCTGAAATTGTGCATGACCAGGGACCATATGATCAGTGACCAGTGTAATAATAATAAAATAATATGAAGGTTTGTTGTTTGACTGTGTTGCTATTTCCAAGTACAAGATTATACTCTAGCTTTACAATAAGAAAAACCATTTTATGTGATGTATATGTTAAATATTATCAGTCAGTTATTATATGGTATCTATTTATTACTGGAAGAGTAAAATGGTATAATGATTAACAGCACACAAAGATTTTTGTACCCAAAACAGTTTTGACTTTCAAGTGGTTACATAAATAGAAAAAACAGTTGACAACATAAAAACCAAAAGAGTATGTTTACAGGATAACATATGTTCTTTTTGAGCCAAGGAATTATTTAAATATAGAAATTTAAATAACAACATGAGGCAGAATAATAGATTCAATTGTATGATAATTCTCATCCTTGTAGAATTCTTTAGTGTATTAGCATCCATTCCATTAAAACACCTTTAAGGAGTATATTTAAATTGTTGTTATTTAATTTCATTTAGGCCAAGAGTCTTGCAAGAAAAAATCTTATTTGGGAATTCTTCACATCTTGTGAGGACAAATTAAAAGCAGAATGTCAAATTTACTGTATCAAAATTTCATGAGGAGGAAAAACTCCAAAATTACATATAATAATATTCACAATAAATCATCTTTGATTCAGATAAGATGTAAAATAAAAAGAATATGAAGAAGAGAGGAAACCATTAGACACTAATAAGGAAACCAAATGCATTGTATTCTCACCAAATTTCAAAACTGATGAGACTGTTTAAAAAAGACGATCTCAAATCCCTCCCATCCCATGGGAACTAAACTTTAAACTAAAAAGCTTGTGGAAATGATGCCATGCCATACATCACCAGGTATACAACATTTCTAGTATTTTGAGATGGAAGACTTGGGATAGCCTCAACTGAACCTCCCTAGAGCCTTTGCACTTGCTGTCTGCTCTGTCTGACCACTGTGCCCCATAGCTTCCTTCCACCAGAGCCTTGTTCTCACCCAGGAACTGGGCTGAAGTCTCTCTTCCAGAGATGATCCTCTCTGAGCAACCTTGTGAAAGGAGGAACATACCAAACCCAGGATCTCTTTCCATCCCAGGCCCAGAGCTCTGGTCTGCCCTGCCCCTCTGAGGATTAGTCACTACCTGAGACCGCCATGTTTTCCTCCATGATAGAGAGATAGATAGATAGACAGACAGACAGATAGATATTCCTATATGCTTAATGTTTAATTTTTAAAATACATCAAGCACTAATGCAGAGTACATCAACAAAGGTTAGCACCCTTGCCCACCCTGTCTCCTCTCCGCCTGTGGAGCACCCTATTTGCTGCCGCCTTTCGATTAAGTTCCTGCTCACCAGTTCACCTGTTTAGGGACGTGCCCCCTCCCCCACGAGCCAAGCCGCTTGCTCCCATGTGCCCCGTGCACTGGATGAGCCGCCCTGGCCTGTAACTGCTTCCGGAAGTGCAACTTTAAGAGCTCTGAATAGGTAGAAACTTGATGTCTTTTGTCCACCACTAAGTCCTCAGTACCTTCAACAATACCTGGCATGCTCAGTAGATGCTCCATGAGTATTTCTACTATGATCCCATTCAGACCATCCGTGTACTGAGCTTGGCAATGGGCCACCCCACTCTTGCTCAATAAACGCTAGCTACCATCAGTAACTCTTGCTACTCTGGTTAGTGTCTGCCTCACTGGACACGTGGGGCAACTGGGAAAATGATCACTCTTTTAAGATGACACTTTTATGGTCAGGTAATACCTCCCTTATCGCCTGTACCAAGTGCTGCCCATCTCACAGACCCTGGCTGCTTCCACAGATCGCAGGGGTGCTGCCTTTTCTGAACGACTCCAGTCTGCATTGTCAAGGACCCTCACTGGAGATGCCAAGTCCGCTTTACGCTGTGAGCTTGCTGAGGCTCTGTATATCACCTCCCTCCATGATGCCGAGTGGCTAATGCTTGCATCCATCTACTTAATACGCCTCATGTGCCACCCCACAACCCCTTGCCTTTAATATACCCTCCTGCACCCCACCCCATCTGTCCCTTTATCGGTACCTCAACTCCTTCACTTCCTTGCAGAACTCTGTCCACTTTAAATTCACAAACATGTATTAAGATCCTACTCCTGAAGCATGAAGAATATCCCAGGCAACTAAGACAAAGTTCTTAAGATTGAGGAGGCCAGGGAAACAGAAGATACCTTTGCTACCACTCATATTTATCTCATCTTTAAGCATTCCCTGAAGGAATGTCACCTCTAGGAAGTTTTCTTCAAGGACACCAATGATTGTCTTGAACATTCCTTTATTCTGAAACCAGATGGGTTTTGCACTGCACAGAGGGTGAACCAGTCCATTTTGATTGTCAGTTTGACTGAATTAAGCGACTCCTGGAGATTGGACTGGATTGCAAGGGCAGTAAGGTCATCAAGAGGTTATCATATTGATGAATTCATAGCTGAATGGGCCATTAGGGAGTGGGGCCTGGATGGAGGAAGTAGTCATGGGGGTGTAACTTAGGGACTCTTCCTGATCCCTTGCATCTTACTTTCTGGATCTTTCCAACCCACTCTGTTTCCTGGCTACCATGAGCTGAGCACCATTCTGCCACCAGGCCTTTTCACCACGATGCGTCTGCCTGGTGCCAGTTGACCACGGACGGAAACCTCTGAAACCATGAGCCAAAATGAATCCTATATGTCAGGCCTTTTATCCTAACAGCAAGGTGCCCCACATGGGGGCACACAAGTGGGTTCCACATGTGTACCCAGTGCCCTTGGTAAAGGGACTTCCCTAGGGTCTTGGAGCCCTGTAAGGATGCCCAGCATCTGTGTCTCTCAGGAGCTGAATATGTGCAGTTGTTACTCATTGTCATTAAGGAACTTGAGCAACTTGCATTCCATCATTAGTAACAGGCTTCTATTTCAAGGCTTGGAGTTGCCCTGCAGGTCCTGGCTTGTTACACCAAAAGATAAAGTTTTGCTCTGCTAAAGAAGACTAGCCACTGCTTCCAAAAAGGATAGATGAGTAGGGTTTCCTCCTCATTCATCATTCAATTCTGCCAGGAGGCAGGTGCTACTATCGTAACCTCACACAGGAGGAAACAAATGCACGGGGTTTGTGGAAGTTGCCCAAGGGTGCCCATCGTCTAGGTTCTGGGGCTGGTCCAATCTCAACTGCCCAGGCATTGTGATTCCAGAGTCTGTGCTCTTAGTAATGGCATTTACATCAGTTAACAATAAGGGATAGCTATTGTTCCCATAATTAACAATCTATAGTTTCTGCTTTAAAGAATATTGCAAAGATGGCCTTCCCTATGTTTCAATTTTAAAATATCTGATGCTAGGAAAGAAGCATGGATTGTTAGAGGTGATGTCACAGGGAGAACACCGACAGCCCAGTGTGACGCTCAGGACCCTGAAAGATGACGCATAGGGCTCAGAATTCCCATGGGACTATTTACTAAAAGATTATGTTCCATCATCAAATACTACTTCCAAAGTACACTTTTGCCCCCAAATGCTCACTTTTGTCTAAGTTTCAATTTGACTAAAACAGTTGCAATTCCAGTTTTTCATGCTGTGCCCTGTCTTCTCTGGGGTCTCCCCAAAGCTGCTACACAAATCCACTTTCCTTTTCCATCACAAATTGTGGATCTATCCTTTCCCTGGAATGGAGGAGAGCATTTATTCAAATCTGAACGGAAGCTACAGCTAAACGGCCACTGAAAACAGTTCTCCCAGACGCAGTGATGTCCCTAACCCAATACAGTCGCCCCAAAGGAGTTCCTATGGCCCAGTTCTGTGTTTCAGGGGTGTGGGTGGGGTTAGAGGTGGGGGCGCCGCACAAACTATGCTGACACCGCACTAAGCAGACAGCGGGCACCCTGTAATGACACCTTTGGCGACACAGAAAATGACTATGTTCCGAGGACGGGCCGTAATGAGAGAGGAGGCTGCGGAGAGCCGCGGGCGGCGCTGCTTCCAATCTAAGAGCACAACTGGGGGCAGGGGCTGTGTGTGACTGTTTTCAAAATAATAAATACTGTCGTGGGACTTCTGCTCGTGGCTGGCGACAGGAGAGTAAAGCTGAAAGAGCCCTCAGCACCAGGAGGCTTCTCGCGCCCTGCAAGGAGCAGCCTGATCCATACGTGAGTTTTCAGTAGCTGATAAGTTGTCTATGAAATTTACAAATTCCCTCTTCTCTGAAGCTGTATGATTCAGGTAAAGAACTAGACCTTTTTGAGTCTCACTTCCTTTATCTGTAAAATGGGTATAAATCGTAATAGCTAATAAATACATTATTGTTACGCACAGATAGACACAGGTACATGTAACTTTTATAGCCTTTGAACTGAACTATGTTCCCAACCTTTTTTTTTTTTTTTCTCAATATTTTTTATTTTCAGACAAGATCCTGCTAAATTGCCCACCCAGGACTTGAGTCCTCCTGCCTCAGCCTCCCAGAGTTCTGGGATTACAGGCGTGTGCTACTTTCTCTTGAATTATATATAATATTTTGACAGATAAGTGCACAGTAAAAAGACAAAATGAAACCCCTGATTTACAAAAAATAATAAAAATAATAAATTTTACCTCCATCTATATTTCTCAAGTTCCCTCTAAGTTTTGCGGGGAAAAGAAAAAGCAGAATCAGCCTATTTTGTTTGAACAGCAGGGAAACCTAAACTTTCATGTACTTTATGAAGGTAGGAGCCATTCATTCTGAAGAGAGAGCTCTGAGTCGAAAAGCATCACTCTATAATCCTTTACAGCAGCCTGACACTCGGCTGATTTGTCAAGAATCCTTCTGCATACGTATCTACCGTGGGTGCTCTTAATGAATGTCAGCTTTTAAAAATCAGCGACACTGACATCATTCCGTGGAGCAAAGACTGACGGCCCAGCTTACAAATTCCCTGACGCCTCTAGCAGCAAGGAGGATTCTGTTCACTGGCCTTGTTCCGCTGTCAAATTCTGGGGGACTCACATTTCAAGCAATACATCTAATCTCTTTAAATTAAATTATCTTCCTTTTGCCAGTCAGAATTTTTTTGTAGGAGAATATTATCAACTAAGTGGATCAGAAAATGTGAGTTTAAGTCTTGCTTCCTGGGCGAAGTGATATTAAAATGAGTGTTATTCCCTAGGTAAATGATACATTCCAACGGTCATACACTACATGTTAGAAACGTTTTTGAAAGGACCTTCCCACCCAAAGAAGAAGGAAATATAAAATTATAAGGAATTTCCTTCTTGAAGGGAATGGCAGGTATAATTTTGCTCTTATCACATCAGCGATGACTTCCTACCTCAGTGTGGCTTCCCTGTTGGTACTGTTTAATCATCAATCATACTGAATTGTCAGGGTGCATGTAAAATATTGTTCTGAATCAAAAATACTCTCAGTTTACCAGCTTACTCTGCAGCTATTTCTAAACTCTAAACTAAAATCCCTACACAGGTACTATAGCCTCTAAAACGTCCTGATACCTCAGCCTTATACCAGCTCACAGGGCCTGCCCATAACATATGGGTCCTTGGTGATGCCAATCATAAATACTGACCCCCCTCTTTCAGTATCATAAATGCTCACACTAAATTTCCTCAAAATATATAGCTAGCTGCTAAAACTTGCTTTGCAATTTCAAAGCAAAAACAGTCTAAGACAAATTTGCTCAAAGTCTTGCATCTACTCAGATAGCAGTGAGATTGGAACCCGGTTCCCTTGTCATGCAGATGGAAAGCCAGGCAATGGTTACTCTTTCGTGTTAGCTGCTGTGATGGTCACCCGTTGTGCCAACTTGAATGAAGAATGGTAGATTGATTGGATAACAGTCCTGGGCATGGCTGAACTGATTCACTGAATCAGTGCACTGATTGGTGTGGCACAGCTCTGGGTGTGGATAATGGGAAGGCCCACCCTGGGGTGTCAGTGCTGCCCGCCCTAAGGGCATGAAGCCTTTGATAGAGTGTAAGGGACAGAAAGAGGGCTGCTGCTGTCACTTGTTGCTGGCTGCTTCTTCACTTCTTTGCTACTTTGCTCCCTTCTCTTGCCGTGGACTGTCTCCCCTCTGCCACGCCACCCTGTCTTGGAGGCAGCCAACTAAGACTGAAACCTCTACAAACTGTGAGCTAAATAAACCTTTCCTCCTTTAAGAACTTTGGGAGTCAGGTAATTTATCTCAGCAGTGAGAAAAGTAACTAAGAAAACTATACAACTAGTCTTACCCTGCTTTGCCAGTCAGTGTCAGCCATCTGGGACAATCTTAATATCGAGGACCTTCTTCACAGATACCTGATACTGATGGGGTGACTGACGGGGTGGGGAGGGAAAGAGGAAGGTCCAGAGCTCCAGGGGCTGCTCTTAGAAACCTGTGGTCCCTGATATCCACACAGTCACTTCTACATAATATGATGTCGACATCCTGTTTTGAGCAAACTTCCAGAATCACAGAATTTTTCACTTATTTTTTCTCTAAGTGGCTTAATATTCAAGTGACAAGGGCTGTTTGGGCTAATAAATAATTATACAAAATCAGATTGCTAGATTAAAATCACCAGAATTTCTTTTTTGGCTAGGTCATATGAAGGGCACTGTTCCTTTCCACTGAAACTTTCCAATAAATGCAGGCTAAAAGGATACAATTAATCCTAAAAGACAGTCTACCATGCTTGAAAACTGAGATTACGGGGCAACCCTCAGGGGCTGTCTTTAACCCAAGACAGGAAGACAAAGTTTTCTTTCTGTGCGGCAGTTCTCTGAGAAGCACCCCTTTATGTTTCTTCTCTGGTTTGGTAAAGCTTTGGTTTTAATGTCTGGCCACAGAGATGCTATTGGAAGGACAAATATATCAAATATGTTGTGAAACCTACAGTAACTGTGATGGTGAATCTTGACTATCAATTTGATTGGCATGAAAGACGCCTAGGAAATTAATAAAGCGTATTTGTAGGTGTGTCTGGATGGGCCATGTGTAATCTGGAGGACTGTATCTGGTTCTTGATCTCTTCTTCTTCTCTCTGCTTCCTGGATGCCAGGAGTTGAGCATCTCACCTCCTCCGTGCCCTTGTGCCATGATGTTCCTGCCTTGGAGTCAGCTGGACACAGACTGAAACCATGAGCCAAAATAAACCTCTCCTCCTTTCAAGTGTGGGTATCAAGTATTTTGTCCTAGCAACGTGAAAGCTGAGTAGGGCAGCAAACGCATGCCATTTTGCACGTGGAAATTACTAAGCAATTACTAAGTGTCAGACAATATTAATTTAGCTATTAGGCCTGTCTGTTGAAGAACTGTTTCATAGTCTAGTTAAATCTAGCTCACTGTTGAAAAATACTCAACAGTGTTCACCTCCCTGTTGAAAAATAGTCAACAGTGTTCATACAGGAAGAAATAAAATAACCTTGGGAAGGCAGAGCTTTCCCCCATCAATGAACTTATACATTGGAGATTATAGTGCTCTGTAAGGTAATTATTTCTGAAGGCATATAATCTATCATGTGTGGACTTATCCTCTCTAAGGAAGGGGACAAAGCTATCCTCTGCTTCAGGTCAACAACACAACATACGACTTCAGTATGATCAAAGTGGACAAGGATGAGCTTTGAAGGTGAAACCTTTTTAGGAAACATCAAATTCTATGTCAACTTCCTTTCTTAGGATAACAGATCAAGATACAGGTAGGACAAGAAAAGCAGGTTCGGATTCCACACAAGCAATGAACTGCACGCCAAGGAGAGCATCTGGGGCTGGAATTTGAATGCGAGTTTCAGATTTAAATAATTTACAACAAATGAAGATCTTATGAAAATCTGTACCGTGAAGTTTCCTGTGGAAACAGTAATGTGGTCATGAAGAGACAAAGCATTAGCCAAAAACAGCCAGTGTGAACTCCAGCACGGCACATTTGCAGCTAGGCAACCTGGGACAAGTGACTAGAGCACTCTAAGGCTCATTTTATAGGTGAGATTTTACTCCAAATGAGAGGAATAATCACAGTGCTCACCCAAAGGGGTCATTGTGAGAATAAACGCATCCAAGGGGCTGCCCAGTGCATGTAGCACAGTAAACACAAGCACTCGACCCGTGGGACATTGTATGAACTAGTCATGGCCAGGGCAGAATAAAGTCCACTGAAGGTCCTATAATACTAGCAGAATTTATAATACCTGTTCTGTGACCCTGACCTGCCTGCGTTTGCAGGGACTCATTGCTACCTCCTGACCATGGACGAGACCGAACCATTCGCCTGTCCAGGTTTCACTGCGCACCTGAATACCCAGAGTTACCATTTTGAGGGGAAAGAAAAGCACCTAAGAGTCAGGATATTCACAGCCCTTCCGCAGAGACAGGCACACCACTACTGCTGGAGGAAGAGCAGCAGAAGATAAAAGCAAATCTCACTGGAAGAAATCACCGACGGCCACCCGGAAAATGTGATATTTGACTGGGACACTGAAAGATGAATAGAACATTCCCCTAGAGTAGGAAGACAGAAATTCCATGATTCCAGTTTGGTTGAGGAAATGGCCAGAGGGTCTGCTCAGAGTCCAGCAAGGCCTGCAGCACATTGGAGGGCACGGTGGGCAGGAGAGGGTGTTCTAGACAGGGAAGGCTCACAGTGCAGGCCCTGGGGACTAGGTGGGTGCAGGATCCTCGACTGGGAGGAGTGCTTGCTGCAGAGACCCCTGCCAGCAGCCAAGCAGGGCAAAAACAGAGGCAAGGCCACAGCAGGGGCACCGGGAAGCCACCAAGTGAAATCTCTGGGTGCCACAAGGGCAGAAGTCAAATATAGAGTTAAACACTAGGGAGGAAACATGTTTTGACTTACTTTTTCCTTTGTTTCTGGGGGTTGCACCCAGGGACTCTGGCTTACAGTTAGAGTGGAGGACTTTTGTTTGTTTTTGTGTCGTGAAAAAGGGAGGTTTAGGTGTATTTCAGGCTGAGAGGAAGGAGCCAGACGGGTCAAGAGAAGGGACACAAAGAACCTAGAGGGGAACTATCTCGCCTAAAACCACACAGCACTTTATCCTAACTGTCGAAGCTTCCTTACTTTGAAGAGTTTTAATTCTACAGGGTAAAGGCATTGCTTCTTCAAACACAGTGACAGCAGGATGGAGGGGGAAATACGCACTATTCTGTGGCTGAAGGGGAAGCAGTTGTGTGGCCTTGAGCAGTAGCAGCCCTGGGTGTCAGTCTGCCTAGAACACAGGGACTGGAAATAGGAGGAGGGGTACAAGACATCAGGGAAGGCTTGGTTTGTTCACCATGGAGAATACCCAGCAGGAAGCTGGCATCGGTTTATGGAGCCAGGAGCCAGTTGAGGGGACAGAGCCCACTGGCATTCAGCGGCTCTCATTCTCATTGTTTTCACTCAGATGGAAGTTTGTGAAAGAGTGGAGGACGTCGCTGGTAGTGAGAGGGAGAAGGGAACAAGGAATTTTACTAGGAAAGGGAAAAATGGGTGAGCACTGGATTTTGACCAGAAAGGAAGAGAAGAGAGGTACTAGAGTGGGAAACAGGGAGGATTCATGGGACTGCTGGCCTCCATGCTGTGGCTAGCAGACCTCTCATAGGTGAGGGCAAAGAGAGGCGTAGAAACAAATCAGACACACAAGCTGAAATGTCACAGTTTCTCTTACATGAGAAACCCAGGTTAGAAATAAAGAGTAAAATAGAAGGTAACAGGAAGATAGCAGTTAAGATGTACTGGGTACATAGACCAATTCCACACAAGGAATTTAACAAAGAAACAAACAAATAAGTATCTTGTCAATGTAATGCAATGATGAGTCTCCCGAAAGGCAGGTACAACATATTCTTTTCTTTAATGGTGCTAAAATATGTAACAGAATGAAAGTTTATCGTCAATGATGAGTGCTCATTGATGAATTGAAATTCACCGAAGTCACAGTGCCCGCCTCTGTGAAGCACCATTCTCCTCTTACAACAACCAGGGATTCTGCTATCCTTGTCCAGCCTCCTACCAATATCACTAAACTCCATCTACAACTCTGAAGATAGAGGATATGTGGATGGGTCAGTATGGCAACACTTACCAACTTTAACCTATTTGGAGGCTGAGAAAGAGGCAATTTACTGTTGATCATGGATTTTAGAAACCAAGAGCCGTGGGTTCTAGTCTGAGCTCAGTCACTTAGTAGCAACACAACCCGCTGTAGGTTATTTAGTTCCGAGATCCAACCTGTCAAAATAGGTGTAACGCTCATGAGATTTCACATAAAGCTTACTACACAGCGAGCTGCAGGTAACGGTGGTGGTCATTTAGGAACATATCCTGGAGGCACATGCTGCCTTTAAGCCAAAATCAGGAGAGCTTTGGCATTAAAAAAAAAAAATGATGCACTGTAGCTCTGTAAATATTAATGCCTCTTTGCATTAGTTTTCTCATCTGAAACAAGAATACTTACCTACTTCAGAGAACTGTTAGGTTGATTCAGTAAGTTAATTGCAAACCACTTAGACCCAGGCCCAAGCACAGCAAGCACCACTCAGGTATTTATAGGAATTCAGTGGTGGAAATTTCTGAGGACCACCTGTTATTTGCAAATTCTTCAGTGTAGGAAAATGCTTTGAATGTGACCATGCTAAGAACCAATGCGTGGCTGCCACTCTGCAAAACCCGTAAAATCCAAGCTCTCAGAATGGTCCGAATAGACTATGATCCCAGTTACCTGGATATCATGGTCAACAACAAAATCACAGGTTCTTCTTATTACTTCCTTCCAGTTCCTATCAGGATCATTTTAGTTCTCCTCCTAAGTCCATGGCTATATTAGCTCTCCCATTGCTAGGATGCGATACCTGACACCCACAATTTAAAGGAGAGGTATATTTGGCTCATGGTTTCAGGAAGTTCAGTACCTGGTCAGCTGGCTCCAATGCAAGAACATCACAGTGGTAGAGCGTGCTGGGGAAAGCCGCCTGGTTTGTGACAGCCAGGAAGCACAGCACGGGGGCTGCACCAAAGAAGAAAGGGCAAAGGACAAGTATAGATCCCCAGATCACACCTCTATGATTCCCCCAGGTACATCTGGAAGTGTGCTTTAGTGATCCTCTGGGAAGCCCCTAAGTTAATCAATGACATACAGTTCCCAAGTTGGTCTATGGGTGTCTGCCCTACTGTGGTGGCAGACACCCATATCTGAGTGTTATAGTTCCAACAAAGATGATCAATTCTACATTTGAAGCTTCTACTTCCAATTTAGGTATAGGCACAGGTCATAAGTAGGATATAGCTATAAATCTCTGAAAACTTCAAGCCCATTTTTTAATTCTTTTAGTTGCATAACACTGGCCAATGTACTTAGCCTCTGTGGACCCCAGATTCCAACTTTATGAAATGGAGTGATGACTTGGATAACTAGACTCAGAGAATTCTTAAGAGGTATAAATGAGCTATTTTGTTCAACCATTAACTCACAGATATAAATTATTACTCTAAGCATTTGCAATATTACAACTTGCATCTAGAAAATGAGGCATTTGGTTTTTATCAAAATAAAAGCCCAACACAGTGAGCAAAGTGGGCCAGCTCTGCCACTCCCATGGCAGGATAGTAAAGTAGACAGAGATTTTCCTGGCTCACATCTCCCCAGCTGTTCTTTCTTCTTCCACTCAGAGAGAGAGGAAGATATGCCATGTATAGCTAAATCAGCTCCATGACCCACCACAGCTTGTCACTGGGCTGACAGATCCCACTGCAGGGTCAGCCTCAGAGCTGAGGAGTGAAACAGCAGAGCGGGGTCAGGAAGAGAAAACAATTTGAAGCATAAAAGAGAAAAAAAGAAAGCTGACTTTTATTCATCTCTTAAAGAAAAACTGAGCAAGCTAGTCTTAACAAAATTGCCACGTTGGCCCACTTCAAGAAGAAGCACTGTTTGCTTTCCTTCCATTTCCATGTCTCAAGCATGCTTCCATTCCATGCCTTTGTTCTTCCTGGATTTTCTGTCTCCCAAAACTGAATTTCCCAATAGGGAGGCCAAGCACAAGATCAGAATATTTGCAAAGCAGAGACAGCGTCATAAAGTGCCATGGAGATTATTTTCAGCAGGCTGGTAGAATAGGTAGTTTCAGTCTTTGTTCCTTTCCAGAAACAAAGTTAAGAACAGTATGTGAACAAAAATACCCTGAGAATCCCAGAATCTAGCTAAGAAGATGAAATGTCTCAGGAGATACTGAAATGATCAAGCAGAGCAATTTCACTTTACCTGCAACAGTCCATTCCCTAAACTGGTATAGCTCAGGGCTATGAAACAACCCTAGTTTGTGAATATTTACCCTTAAGGATACCCCCAACACTCCAGTGTTTTGGGGAGCTGTCCAAGAAAATGGTGTCTGCCTCACCACACTTGAAACTCTAATGGAATCACCGAGTTTGGATGCGAGGCTCCTGAGCATGTAGAAGAACAGGGGACAGTTTACTGTGACTGGATGACTTGGCACAGTCTGGAGAAAGCCTAACATGAGGTTTCTCCCTCAGGAATGAGGCATAGAGGTGGTGCACATAGAGAACTGTGGTCTGTCTCCTCTGACCTAAGGCCCAGATGGGGAGTTGGCATACCTCGGATGCCTGCAGCCTGCTGAGAACAGGAGAGAACTGGGTAAATTTCTACTTTAGAATTATAAACTTTGCAGTACCCCAGACAGACACCAGAAAGAGAGAATATGGAATCTTGGAAAAAAGATTGGTCAGCCTCTCTGAGAAACTGCATGCACAATTCCAAGGAAGTCACACCCCATCCCCAACAGATTCAGAAGCCCCTCAAAACTGGAAAGCTACTAAAGGTCCTCCCCTGTATGGTGCATGTCCATGAAGGCCAGCAGAGATGGCTTTTTCCACAAATGTATAGATAACAACACTAAGTTATGACAGGTACAGCAAAGAAGCATGGCCCAAAGAAAGGAACAAAGTAAATCAACAGAAGCTTTTCCTAAAAAAGCAGAGATCTATGAATTACTTGGAACAGAATTCAAAATAGCCATGGTAATGATGCTCTATGAGGTTAAGAAAATTATGAGATAAACAAATTAAAATATCAACAAGGAAATAGAAAATACAAAGAAGAACCAAACAGAAATTTTGGACATAAAGAATGTAAAAACTGAAATGAAAATAATCATAGTTTCTATAGCTGACTTGACAAAACAGAAAAAAAACAAATTAATTCAATGACAAGTCATTTGAAATTACCTAGTCACAGAAATAAAAAGAAAAAAGCTGTAAAAAGAACACTTTAGGACTTATGGACCAACATAAAGTGGACCAATGTATGAATTATGGGGTCTCAGAAGAAGGAAAGAGAGAAAGGAGACAGCTTCAATGAAGAAACAAAGATCATAAACCTCTCAAATATGGGTAAAGAAATGAATATTCAGATTCAAGAAGCCAATTGGATGCAGATTAGGATAAATCCACATTAAGATACGTGGTACACAAAGTATCAAAAGTTAAAGACAGAGAGACAGAAAGCAACAAGAGAGACAAGGCTCATCACATACAGGAGCACATCTCTAAGACTATCAGGAGATTTTGCAGCAGAAACTTTGCAGTCTAAAAAAGAGAAAGAGGATATGTTCAAAATGTTGAAAGGAACATTTTTTAAATTCTGTTTTGTTTTGTTTTGTTTATTATCGTGTGTTTGCTAAAAAAAACACATGATACTTGGCAAAATTGTCATTCAAAAAATAGGGTAGAAATAAATATTTTCCCTGATTAAAAAAAAAAACTAACAAAGTTTATAAACTTGATTAAGTCTAGTATTAGACTTGCTTTATAAGAATGCTAAAGTGAATCCTACACAGTGAAATGAAAACATGCTAAACACTAACATGGTCATTTGAAATTACAAAGCGTGCAGGTAAAGGTAAATATATGGGTGAATACTTTCATGGTCATTTGTAATGATGGTATGTAAATCATTTTAACTCTGGCATGGAATTTAAAAGATGAAAGTACAAAAATGTAAGTAAAAAAATATGCTAATGTGCAATATAAAAATGTACTTGTGACACAAATAATATAAATTATTTGAACAGAGAGAAGTAAAATAGTTGAATATCCCTATGCAATTAAAGTAGTTGTTACAAGCTTAAAATACATTTTTTTAAATTTTAAAGAGAATAAAACAAAACAAAACAGAACAATACAAATCAGAACAGAACAATGCAAGCAACACAGGACTTCAAAACAAGACAACAGGAAATCAACAGTGGCTACCATAATGTCTTGTTTTCTTCAAAATAGTTGTCCATACCTTCATTCACAATAATATCAAGCGTAACAAAATAGTAAAAAGCTAATCAAAAGAATGAAAGCATTACAGGACTTCAAAACCAGATCATAGGAAATGAACAATAGTTACTATAATGTCTTGTTTTCTTCAAAACAGTTGTTCATACTATCACACATAATACAGTCAAATAAAACACAAAACTAATCAAAAGAATAAAAGTATTATAGGACTTCAAAACAAGATGATAGGATATCAGCAATGGCTACCATAATGTCTCGCTTTCTTCAAAATAGTTGTTCATACCATCACATGGAATAAAATCAAACAAAACAAAATAAAACCAATTAAACCAATGAATGAAAGCATTATAGGACTTCAAAACAAGGTAATAGTAAACAAACCATGATTACCATAATATATTTCATTATGTTCAAAATAGCCACCCATACCATCAGACACAGTAAAATCTAACAAAATAAGACAGAACAAAATCAAACCTAACAAAATTGTGAAAACAATACAAGAGTTGAAGACAAGACAATAAGAAATTAATAGTGGTTACCACCTTCCCCTCCTAGATGTATCCTTCCCTATCACTTTTATAATATCTATTGTGCTTTTGGATCCCACTAACTCCTTCTATTTTTTATGCTAGGATTCACCCATATAAGTTCAAACGATTTTGCCCAAGAACACGATTTCCAGTTGTATCCATTTATCAACAAGAGACTCGAGATTATTCTACTTTATACCTGGGTAGCCTTCCACTGTATGAAAATTCCATATCTTTCTTATCAAAACTGTAGTTGATGGGCAAGTTACGCTTGCTTTTTTTCTGGTCTCCTGTTACATGGAACAATTGTTTTCTCTCTTTTGGTTTTCAGTCTATAAATTTCCTTTCGAGTTAAATGTGTTTCTTGTATACAGTACATTGATGAATCTTCTTTCTTGATCCATTCTCCATGTTTCTTTTTATTGCTGACTTGAGGCCGTCTACATTAATGGTTACAACCAGCATACACTGGTTTGTCTCTGCCATGCTATCCTCCTACTTTTGGCCCTCCATTTTTCCCCTTCATTTAATTGCTTGTCCTGTTTGGTGATCCTCCTCTGCTGCTGTTTCTGGAAACATGGACATCTTTATCTCTTTCTAGAATGTCCTTCAGCACTCTCTGTAGACTTGGTTTGGTGGTCATGAATTCCTTCAGTTGTTCTTTATCATGGAAGTATCTTATTTTTCTATCAATTCTGAAAGACAGTTTTGTAGGGTACATCAATCTGGGTTGGAAGTTGTTTTCTTTCAGGATTTGAAACCCCTCATTTCAAACTCTTCTTGACTTGATGGTTTGTGTTAACAAGTCTGCCGTGATTCTGATTGGTTTTCCTTTATAGGTGATCTGCTTCTTTTCTCTAACAGCTTTTAATATTCTGTTCTTGTGCTGAATTTCTGGCATCTTGAATATTATATCTCTTGGTGTAGATTTACTTTGGTTATGGCTGCTTGGAGTTCTATATGCCTCACTGATCCGTATGACTGATCCTTTTCCCATGTTTGGGAAGTTTTCTGCTATTACGTCTATAAACAGCCTTTTCATTTCATTTGTATTGACCCTTGCTTCTTCACTATACCTATCACTCTGAAATTATGTTTCTTTGTGTCATCTTGCAGCCATTGAATTGTTATTTCTGGTTGTTGTTTTTAAGAGATCTTTCCTTTCACAATCGCTACCTGCAATCTTGTCTTCAAGGTTTGAAAGTCTATCTTCAGTCTCTTTCAAGCAATTTGGCCAGCTTTTGATTGACTTTTTAATTTCATGGATATCTCTTTGACTCTGTTTCATGCATTTAATTCCTTTTTTATATTGTTCATTCAAGGTTTCCATCATTTTCCTATACTCCTCTTTTTTATCTATGTCTTCTTTAGATATGCTGACCAATTCTTTCATTATGTTTGTGATTTCTCCTTTTACCTGAGACATTATTTCTGATTTGATTACTTTTACAGTCTTATGAAGTTGTTTCTTTACTTGAGTTGCTGTCCTCTTGGTGATTTCAGGTGCGTGACTTTCATTTTCTTCCATACTTTTTCATATCTTTCATATCTCCCAGACTTGTTCTGTCTAGGCTGGAGGTCTGAGATTGCCTTTTGCTCTTTCGTTTTGACATTCTCCTAGGTTCTTCCCAACAAGCTGGTTGTGGGGCTCTGGGCACTTCCCACACTGGCAGCCTCTCTGTGGTGTAGGCTAATGGGACATGCCTACACCACATGTGTTACTCTGACCCCTGGTTTACAGGGAGGTAGCAGAGTGTGGGTCGGGCTTCTCCAGCTACGCTGGGGCTGCCCCAATGGCCAGGGGTGCGTGGTGGTGGGGCTGCTGCTCTCAGACTGTGTGTCTACACTGGGACCCCTGTGATGGTGGCAGGCACACAGGGGTGTGTTCGTTTGATTCTCTCGGGGGGTGATGGCTGCCCGAAGGAAGCAAGGTCCTCCAACGGTGGCCTACAAGCACACGGGGCTCACCTGGCTGCGTGTCCCTGCTCCTGCTGGCTGCCTGCAGAAGCCAAGCCTTTTGGTGGCGGCAGCCGGCAGGCGGAGGCCGATCTGCCGGTTCTCTCTGCCCGCGCTGGCTGCCTGCAGAAAGGAGCCTTCTGGTGGTGGCGGCTGGCCTTAAAATAGATTGCTATAAGATGTTTTATGCAAGCTTTATAATAACAAGAACAAAAATACCTATGCTTAATACACAGGGGAAAGCGAGAAATTAATCAAAGCACGCCCCTACCAAAAAAAAAAAAAAATCAATGAAACACATATTAAGAAAAGAAAGGAAAGGGGGAGGGAACAAGTTATAATTAACAAGCAAATTACAGTTAACAAAATGTAATGGTAAATCCTTCCCCTGTCAACAATTACTTTAAATGTAAATAGATTAAACTACCCAGTCAAAAGACATTAAGCTGGATGACTGGATATAAACAAAGATCTAAATATATACTGTAAGAGACTGTTCCAAATTTAAGGACACACATAACTGAAAATGAAATAATTAAAGTTTTTGTGTGCAAATGATAACCAAAAGACAGCAGGGGTAGCCATATTGCATTAGAAAAATTATACTTTAAGTCAAAACCTACCAAACGAGACAAAGCAGGACATTACAAACTAAAACACAAAGGTCCAACTCAACAGGATGATGTAACAAGTATAGGAATATATGTACTCAACATCCGGGCACCCAGTGAAGCAAACACTGTCAGAACTGAAAAGCGAAACTGACAGCAATATAGTAACAGTGGGAAGTTTCTA
>RJWM01034412.1:0-19656 GCA_004363535.1 Dasyprocta punctata | reverse complement strand
ATTTAGTTAGAAGACAATAAGAGGTACTACAAGGGGAACCGAGGAAGGAAGGTATGAAAAAAAAAAGACATAGTTTTATATAAGGGTATCCATAAGATAGTTTAAAAGTCTATACTACTAAATGCATTAACTGGCGAGAGAGAACAGTTGATATTCATAAGACCAGATCAATCCTACATGTCTTTACCTGTCAATCTGAACAACCCCCTTAAAGGTAACAATATACAATGTTGCAACCACTGTAAAATTCCAACCATCTACAGTACTAAACCTACAATTTTACAGTATTGGATATGTTGTTGTCGTTTGCTGATCTCTTTAGTTTTTTGTTTCTTTTATGTATGATCATACTTTTATGCTTTATTGGTTTCACTCTGAACTATTTCGCTTGGTTATATTAGATTTGATGTTATGGGTAGTTATTTCAATGATAACAAGAGGTATTCTAAGGGGAAAAGAAGGAAGGAAGAGAAAAGGAAAAAGACATAAATTTATAAATATTCATAAATAAGACAATTAAAAAAAACCGTATTGCTAAATACAATAGCTATTGAAAAAGAAAAGTTAATATACCTGAATCGATGAATCTTACATGTCTATATCTGTCAATATCCCAAACCCCTAGGAAGGTAATGATATGCAATATTGTAACTACTGCCAAACTTCAACCACCTCAGTGTGTGAACCTACAATGTTATCTAATCAGATCTGTTATTGTTGTTTGTCTGTCTTTTTTGACTTTTATTTCTAGCTTCTGTATCTATTTTCTCTTAAATAAAAAAAAAATTAAAACCTAGCAGGATAAGGGCCAGGAGTTTGGCTCAGTGGCTTAAGCACCTGCCTGGCAGGCACGAGGTTGTGAGTTTGATCCCCGGTGCCACAAAAAAAACAAACAAACAAAAAACCCCTAGCAGGATAGAAAAAATACACACAATTCTTTGGGATATTCTCCTGCTCCCCATTTGGCCTGACTTAATCATGCTCCCATTTCAACTTCAATGAATGTTTCTCAGGTTAGCCACTGATGCCCTGGCCCCTTACCCAGTCCAGACACTTAAATTATGTTCTTGCTCTCTGGTCCCAGTGTTGTGTGTAGTCATCCTTTGAGAATGGATCACACATTTATTTCATTAGCATATATTTTATTTCCCAAGGCAAACATGTCTCCAGGACAAGGACTCATCTACCTGTCACTTTCGTATCCTAGAGAGCCTGGTGTAGTGCTGGCCCAGTCCAGAGTGGTCAGGAAATACGGGTGAGTGAAGAGTTTAATGTTGCCTGTCTCTGGGGGAAATGGGTGCTTAGAGAAGTCATAGAGAACCATGGTCCTGTAATGTAGAATTACAAAGGAGGCGACACAAACTGGACCTTGGAGATAGTATATCAGTGTGTGATAAGGACAGGAAATTTGGACAACTCCCAAGGGAGTCTGGAAAGCTCTGAGTGATTGGCTAATGATGATAAACAGTAGTGATGGTGCTACTTGTCACATGGGTGCTGCATACCAACAATGTTCATATTCATAGCATTCATTGATTTGCTATACCATGCCAGAGAGGCGTCACTCAGCCCCATGTATAAGCGGAAATAAAGGCTTACAGGGTTGGGATTTTTGCCAAGTTCACATCAATGGAAAGTGAAAGTGCTCAGCTTTGCACTTGGATTTACATCTGTGAAAAGCCTAGTTCTACCCACCCCATGAGAAGGTTTTGTGAGGGACCCAAGAAAGCAGAGACAACTGAAGGAGGAGGTAGTAGTTTGATTCTCATTGGTCTTGAATGCCCCATAAAGAGATTAATGACTTCATAGAATTTACCCTAATCATATAGTAGCAGAAGATCCGCCACCCCTAGCCAGTATACTTCAGTTTGCTAGTTGCCCAAGTAATAGTTCCAGTTATAGTTTCTGTTACTTTTGTTTCTTAGAAACAGCTGGTCACTATGATGCATAGCCGGTCACTATGATGCACATTGTAAGAACCAATCCCCACTGACAGGCCACTGCACTTCCTGCCTCTGTACTTCCTGCCTCTACTTCCTGCCTCTGTACTTCCTGCCACTGCACTTCCTGCCTCTGTACTTCCTGCCTCTGTACTTCCTGCCACTGCACTTCCTGCCTCTGTACTTCCTGCTTGCTTTTCCCATATAAGCCCTGGACCACCAGAGATCAGGGCCTGATATTTTGGGAATGATCTTAATCAGTGCCTGTCAATGTAAATAAATCTGCCTCCAAATCCTGAGTGTCATTTTGGTGTTTCTGTTTGCCATTGCAATATGTATTTATTTCCAGTGCGTCTTTGAAGATTTTTTAGCACATGCTTCAGAAATGGTTCTCTGGAAGAGAGTAGATAGGCCTGGGAAGGGGAGGGAAGGTCTGAGGTTGAGGTCAATAGCAGGGATCAGGGAAACACTGGAGGGACAGGAGTAATAGCAGTTTTAGAAACAGAAATAAGATACACTGTGAATGAAGATGAAATGAACTAGAAACTGGCTAAAGAACCAGGGAGAAGAAAGAAGAGAAAAGTAACTTTCAAGTTCCCACCTGGCTGGCTAGAGGCTGGGATGCACTTAACCGACAAAACACCCAGAATAAGAGCTGTCTGCTGGAGAGCTTGGTTTAAATGTGGAGCGAGGCTGCCCTCTGCCGGAAAATAAACACTCACTCCTACATTTCTTTGAAATTCAAAACAATTTAAATTGTATTCTAGCACCAGGTGAAGTTGAGTCCATAGTAGCAGGTTTTTCAAATACCTGATAACTAACAGGTTGGCAATCAGGCAATATTCAGAAAACTCTGTACAGAGAGCAAGAGCCCATTAGAAAAAGTTGTCACACCTTCTAATTACTCAGAAGTAATTTAGCAGCGAAAGTAGATAAGAATATTATCTGTAGAGGAAAAACAAAGGTAAACCTTTTAGGAATATTAATGTGTTCAGAAAGGATAAATGACATAGCATGATCTTTAGCTGCTAATGTGATACCAAAATCCCTAAGGCTATCAGCAACTGAAATGTGAAGAGTTTGAACAAATAAAAACTATAACACACAATGTGGCAAAGATAACAAGAGCACAAGACCTGGGGGAATCAGTGGGACCTGACTCACTGGGGGGTCAGAGTCTCTCCCCTGGCCAGGTCTCTACCTTCTCCAGATTACACAGGTCCAGGGCTGTTAGGGTTGATACAGTGTATCAATTTGAGAAGTTTAGAAATTTAACTAAGAGACTCAGCAGGGAGCCAGGTCCTTACTTTGTAAGTATCCTGAGCCTGTGCAAGAGGAGGGCATGGAGGTGGTTTGAGTGCTACACCTGCCCTGGAGGGGGGATGGCCTGTGTGCAATATAAGGGAGGAAGAGAGGCTTGCTCTCCCTGCTTTTGTTCTTGTTGCTTTGCTGTCTTCTGCCATCTGAAAGTGTTTGCCATTCTACCCTGCCTTGGAGCCAGCTGATTATAAACTGAAACCTCCACAAACTGTGAGCTAAATACACCTTTCCTTTCTTAATTTTGGGTGTCAGGTATTTTGTTCCAGCAATGAGAGAAAAGTAACCAAGGCAAGGGCCGTTGAAAGGTACTGTCTACAGCGGGAGTCCAGTGGTGGCTGAGTCATCTCAGCATGCCCGACAGTCATAAGCACACAGCTGCAGCCTTCCAGGGCCGATAGTGCTGGCCCCGTATCCTAAACTCACATCTTACTCAGCTTCCCTTATTTTCTCACTTCCAGCCTTACTGCCTCCTCCTCATCCCTCAAACATTTTAGACCTCAGAGACTTTGCCGTTTTGGTTCCGTCTACTGAGAATGCCTATCCTTGAAATACAAGCAAGAAATAATAACCAAATCTTTCCAGTTTAGGTGAAGAATATTTTGTTCTCAAAGTGGTATCCCTTGAAACACCCTTTTAAAAGCACACATTGCACCCATCTTACCACACCCACACACATGCCCCCCTGCACTCCCACGTGTGCTTCATTTTTGTCTGTATCGTCTCTAACCACTAGGGATTTTACTTGTGCATGTTATTGTTTGCTTTTCCTCAAGATAGGGGGCTTCACAAGGACAGGAACTTGGGGTTCTCCTTGTTCATTACTCCATCTCCCACAGCCAGAACAGCTTGGAATGTGGGGGTCACTCACTGAGTATTTGATGGGTGAGCATTGATTGTTGGGTCTGGTAGTGTCCTGTGTTCACCCACACCTTGCCTTGGGCCCGCTGGGCTGGGGGTGGGCTCAGTATCTTTGCAGCCCCTGGTCCTGTCCTCCTCATAGCTTCTGCTTGCCCTTTGCCCAGGTCTGGAGAAACTCATGTAGGAGTTAGGGGTTCACTTTGGTTTTCACCTATACAGGAGAATTAGAAAACCAGGACTTGGCTGTCATTGTTTTCAGCTTCTGAAGGGACCTTCTGCCTGTGAAAACATTGACAGCCAAGTCCTGGAGCTAGATCTTTCTCAAAGGGAAAAAGGATCGAGAGATGGAGAAAGGAAGGAGGGAGAAGAGAACGAAAGGAGATGAAAAAAAGGAATTAAGAACATGTGTTATGTAATTGTGCCAATTCCACACAAGGAATGCAAACATTAGTAAGTACAAATATATACCAAAAAGACAAGGAACAGGATCAAAGATAGATGAAAGAGGGAGGGAGGGAAGGGAAAGGGGATGAAGAAAACAATTTATGTACCTTATGTATTTACATAATGTACATGTACCAACACCACGCAAGGACTGTAAACCTTATGTACTGCATAGATGTACTAATAAAGAAAATGATCTAAAAAAAAAAAAAAGCATCCAAGGGCCGGGAGTTTGGCTCAGCGGCTTAAGCGCCTGCCTGGTAGGCACGAGGTTGTGAGTTTGATCCCTGGTGCCACCAAAAAAAAAGAATCCAGTTGAAAGGAGTAAATTGAAAACACAGGAGCAAAAGAATAATAAACAGGAGAGTATATGGATATAAAATTTTTGGTGTTTTAAAATATAGGATATTATTTTTTTCTAATTATTTCATATTTCATAAATAGATTAAGCTCCATGAGGACAAGAACTATACCTTGTTTACATTTATATCTCCTGAATTCCCAGAATACTGTAAATTATAGAGCAACTACTTAGAAAACATATACTTAATAAAATCTTTGAATGTTATCTTTATAGAAAAGCTCTCTCCAATAAATCTAGTGACTGAAAAACAAGAGGAAAGAGATTTCTACAATAAAAAATTAGGTAAAAACAAAAGAAATTTGGGGGTCATGTGTTAAAAGAATAAAGGCAAATCACTCAAAATTTCTAGACCTTGGCATGAAAAGACTTGTTTGGATTTATCCCAAATTTTCTTTCCATTTCAAATATGAAAATATTATAACTTTACAGCAGTGATATATTGCCTATTGCTACATAACAAATTGCCCCCACACTAACTGGCTTAAAACCACAGATACTGGCAAACTTCTGGGAAGATGGTGTAGCAGTAAGCAGCACAGCAAACAGCCTCTCTGAGAGTCATCATCCAGATGCTGGAATATAGTATCATGAGGAAGACAAGAAGGAAGGAAGTGGGTCCCCAGGACCTAGGAAAAGTCTGAAGTGTGAATTGAAGCCCACAGAGAGAGTAAAAAGAAAAACTTCAATGAAGAAGAAGGCACTAGCTGGCGGCACCTTCACCTGGAGCCAGATTCACTGCACAAGAGGAGCTGTTGGAACCTGGGGACACATGGTGATGGTGATGGTAGAGGCTGGCAACTCCAGAGGCCTCTGCAGAGAGACACAACAGTGGAGCAGAGCAGCAGACCTAGAAGACTGTACTGGCTGGTGGTGAGTGCAGGGGACTCAGTCCTCCTGCGGGAGAGAGTGATTAGCTGGGAGTCATTTTGGAGTCAGGCCAGATAATCCTGGAACCAGAACTGCTACAAGCTTCCTTGAGCAGCTTCTAGCCGGGCACAGACCCATGGAAATTGCTTGGACTGTGGTGAGCCCAGTGAGTCTGGTCTTGGGGCAGGTCTGCTAAGGTTGTCAACTACTCTTGTCATAAAGCAACAGTTGGCTTGCAGGGATACAGTGGCATGATTCAGGACTTTGTGTCTACAGGCTGTTTACTGGTGAACCCAGAGAGAATCCTGGAAGTAGAATCTTTGTTTTGTTTTGTTTTGTTTTTCTTTTTTGTTTTGTTTTATTCAGTTTGTTTTTTATTTCTCTTTCTCTTTCATTTTTTTTTTAATGAGTGTGAGAGTGGTTCCGCTCCTCTTTGTGGGTGTGGTTCTATTTTATTCTACCTTTTATCTCTTCCACCTCTCTTTTCTTTCAGTCTTCTGCACCAGTTTACCCAAATTGGTGGGATCCATCTTTGTCCTCCAATCTTACTTGTAATGTCTTTCTCTTTTTCCACTTCTCTATTTTCTCCTTAATTCATTTTAAATTTTAACCCCAAGGGCAAAATTGACATTTTACAGACTTACATATTGCATATAATTATCTGGTTTGTTTTACATTTTGTTATATAATCACAAATCTGGTTCATATGGTTAAAAGTTGCAAATTAAGGGTTAGCTCAGTTTGTTGTTTTATAGGCTGTGTTTGATGCTATTGGTACTACTACAGTCAAAATTGACATAATTGTTCTAAACAGCTGTTGGTCCTTATAATCCATGACTGAGATTAACTAAAGGTCACAGAAAATACTGTGGCACAGTGCCAAAGAACAAGGGACTAGTCCAAACAAGCAACAACTTCTCATCTACAGCAAACTGAAGAGGTAAGATCTTCTAACAGACTCAAAACCCAAAAACTATCTACACCTTGAAGATACTTCAGAGAAGTAATCATCACCTAAGTGTCCTAAATACCACCAATAAATCAACCCACCATAGGCAACTTACAAGCATCACCCAAGAATTAAACTAGAAAAGAAAAGAAATGAGAAGACACTTAAACAAAATGCAATCTCAGATATCCAATTCACCAAAGGCAAACCCAGGGCGTAATGAGGTGGGACAATCAGAAAGCCCCCCACCAGGTCTCTCTGAAGTGGTAACAACAAAGCAATTGAATGAGGCTCTGGACAAAATGAAATCAGAGATAATCTCTCAAATAACTACAGAGATCACCAAAATACACACCATGCTTAGCAATGTTAGAACAGACACAGACCAAAAAAATAGACAAGCCCAGGCAAATTATGCAAGTGCAGTATAGGAAACAAATGGAATGCATAAAGTGGATTCAGGCAGATATCCAGGAGAATAAAAACTCCACTGAAAGTATTTGAAGCAGATTAGGCCAATGCGAGGACAGGATCTCAGATATTGAAGACAGGCTTGCAGTTAGTGACCAGGAAAACAAAGGTTTCTTATAACTAGTAAGGGACCATCAGAAATCAATCCAGCAGCTGCTAGATAAGACAAAGAAGAGTAAGTTAAGATTAATTAGAGCCAATGAACAAGCAGGAGATACCACAAATGACATTAAAAATGTGTTCACAGACATTGTGACAGAAAATTTTCCTGGTAGAGAAAAAGAATTTGACATACAAATAAGTGAGGCATATAGAACTCCAATTAGCAATAATAAAAAAAAAATCTACATTCAGGTATATCACAGTTAAGATTCCAGAAATTCAACACAAAAATAGAATCTTAAAAGCTGTTAGGGAAAAGAAACAAATCACCTGTAAAGTAAAGCCCATCAGAATCACAACTGAATTCTCAAGTCAAGGAGAGCTTGGAGTGAAGTACTTCAAGTTCTAAAGGAAAACAACTTTCAACCTAGATTGATATATCCTTCAAAACTATTTTTCAAAATTGATAGAGAAATAAGATACTTCAATGACAAAAACCTCTGAGGAAATTTATGACTAACAAACCAGCCCTCCAAAATGTTCTGAAGAACATTCTAGAAAGAGATAATAAGGACTACAGCTCCATGAACCCCAACAGAAGGAATCCACCAGGAAAGGCAAATAGTTAGAAGGAAGAAAAAAAAGGGGGAGCCAATGACAAGAAAATAAGATGACAAAGGATAAGTTAACATATATCAGTTTTAACCATCAATGTTAATTATCTCAATTCACTACTCAGAAGACACAGACTGACAGAATGGATCAAGAAGCAAGATCCAACAATATGCTGCATACAAGGAACACATTTAATTCGAAACGAAATTCATAGACTGAAAGTCAAAGGATGGAAAATAATACTCCATGCAACAGGAATCCAGAAAAAAGCAGAGGTAGCTATTCTATTTGTAGACAAAGTGAATTAAGCCAAGACTGATTAAGAAAGATAAAGAAGTTCACTACGTCCTCATAACGGGAACAATCCAAGAGGAAGAGATAACAATTATAGATATATGTGCAACAAAAAATCAGTGCACCCAGCTATATAAAATAATTACTAATGGACATGAAAAATCAAATAAGCCCTAATACAATTGTATCGGGAGACCTCAATACCCCACTGTTGCAAAAACACAGATCTACTAGACAAAAAATCAATAATGAAATATTAGAACTAAATCAAACTTTTGAAGAAATGGACTTAGTAGCTGTCTATAGAGTGTTCCACCCCATAACATCAGAATACACAATATTCTCATCTGTACATGGGACATTCTCCAAAATAGACCATATATTGGCTCATAGAATACAAAGGAATTGAAATTATCCCATGCAGACCACAGTGCAATGAAATTGGAAATCCATGCCAAAGGAACTTCATAAACACACGGAAATTAAATAGCACGCTACTGAACAACCAATGGGTCGCAGATGAAATTAAAGAAGAAATTATACAGTTTTTACAGTTGAATGATAATGACAATAAAATATACCAAATCTTGTGGGACACAATGAAAGCAGTCTTAAAAGGGAAATTTATAGCAGTAAATGCCCATATCAGGAAAACAGAGCAAGCACATATAAACAACTTAATGTTAACCCTCAAACTTCCAAAAGAAGAGTAGGCTAAGCCACAAGGTCATACAAGGGAGGAAATTATAAAGATCAGAGCAGAAATTACTACACTGGAGACTAAAAAGCAATACAAAGAACCAATGAATCAAAAAGTTGGTTCTTTGAAAGACTAAATAAAATTGACAAACCCTTAGCCGACCTTACCAAAAAAAAAAGAAAGAAAAGACTCAAATCCATGCAATTAGGAATGAAAAGGGTGAAATCACAGCAGACCCTGCAGAAATCCAGAAAATGATCTATACCTACTTTGAAAACTTGTATTCTAACAAGAAGGAAAATACAGATGAAATGGACAGATTCCTAGATACATATGAATTGCCAAAGCTGAATCAAGAAGATATAAAAATCCTAAATAACCCAATATCAATAAATGAAATCAAAGTTGTAATTAAAAACCTAGCAACAAAGAAAAGCCCAGGCCCTAATGGACTCACAGATAAATTCTGCAAGAAATTTAGTGAAGATCTGACACCACTCCTTCTCAAACTCTTTAATGACATTGAAAGGGAAGCAATACTCCCAAATTCATTTCTGGAAGCAAGCATTACTCTAATTCCAAAACCAGAGAAGAACTAAGAGAGTTACAGGCCAAACTCTTTAAGGAACATCGATGCAAAAATCCTCAGTAAGATATTGGCAAACAGATTGCAGCAAATCATCAAAAAGATCGTACACCATGATCAAGTTGGATTTATCCCAGGGATGCAGGGATGGTTCAACATATATAAATTCATAAATGTAATACACCATATTAACAAAGCCAAGGACAAAAATCCTATGATCATCTCAATAGATGCAGAAAAAGGTTGTGACAGAGTCCAGCGCCCATTCATGATAAAAAAAAACCCACAGAAAATTGGAATAGATGGTCTTTATCTCAATCTGATAAAGGCTATCTATGACAAACCAACAGCCAACATCATACTAAATAGACAAAACTGAAAGCTTTCACTCTCAAATCAGGAACAAGACAAGGATGTCTACTGTCTCCACTTTTATTCAAATTGGTCCTGGAAACTTCAGCTGGAGTGATTAGACAAGAGAAAGAAATAAAAGCAATAAAGATACGAAAGAAAGAAATCAAGCTATTGTTATTTGCAGATGACATGATACTCTACTTAGAAGACCCCAAAAACTCCACCAAAAGACTTCTAGATTTAATAAGCAAATTCAGTAACATGGCTGTTTACAAAGTCAACACTCAAAAGTCAATAGCTTTCTTGTACATGAACAACAAACTCACTGAGAAAGAATCAGGGAAATAATACCTTTTATAATAGCATCCAAAAAAATGAAATACCGAGGAATCAACCTAACGAAGGTTGTTAATGACCTCTACATTGAAAACTACAGTACTCTGAAACAGGAGATTGAAGAGGATATTAGAAAATGGAGAGATATCCCATGCTCTTGGGTAGCAAGACTCAATATAGTGAAAATGGCCATACTTCCAAAACTGTTATACAGATTCAGTGCAATCCTAATCAAAATTCCAATAGCATATCTCACAGGATTAAACAAAATAATCCTAAAATTCATCTGGAACCAGAAGAGACCTAGAATAGCAAAGGTAATCCTGGGTAACAAAGACAAGACAGGGGCATCACAATTCCTGACTTGAAATTATATTATAAAGTTACTGTGATAAAAGCGGTGTAGTACTGGCAAACAAACAAACAAACAAACAAACAAAAAAAAAACCAAAAAACACCAGACCTGAAGATCAATGGAATAGATTAGAAGATGCAGAAACAACTGTGGACACACTAAGCCACCTTATCTCTGATACAGGTGCCAAACACATTCACTGGAAGAAGGATAGCCTCTTTAATAAATGGTGCTGGAAAAACTGGCTCTACACATGCCAAAGATTAAAACTGGACCCATATCCTTCATCATGTACTAAGATAAAATCAGAATGGATCGAAGATCTTAATATTAAAGCAGAAACAATAAATCTGCTGGAAGGTAGAGTAGGTAAAACTCTTGAAGACATTGGTGTAGGCAAAGACTTTATGAACAAAACCCAGGCTGCACAGGAACTATCACAAAGAACCAACAAATGGGATCTCACCCTACTGAAAAGCTTTTGCACAGCAAGAGAAACCACCAACAGAGTAAAGAGTCAACTGACAATGTGGGAGAAAATGTTTGCCAGCTGTTCCTCAGACAAAGGATTACTATCAAGAACATATAAAGAACTCAAAAATATCAGCCTTCCCAAAGACCCAATCCAAAAATGGGTATCTGAGATGAATACACACTTCTTAAATGAAGAAGTACAAATAGCAAATAAACACATGAAAAAATGTTCAACATCATTGGTCATTTGAGAGATGCAAATTAAAAAAACACTGATATCCACCTCACCCTAGAAAGAATGGACAAATCAAGAAATCAAAAAATCAAGAAATCAAGCAATAACAATTGCTGGAGGGGCTGTGGGGAAAAAGAAACCTTTCTCCACTGTTGGTGGGAATTCAGACTGGTGCAACCATTGTGGAAATCATTGTGGAGATTCCTCAAAAAACTAGGATTGGAGGTCCCATTCAACCCAGCATTTCCCATTCTGGGTATTTTCCCAAAAGAATTAAAAACATCATACCACAGTGCTACATGTGCACCCATGTTTATAGCAGCACAGTTTATAATAGTCAGATCTTGGAAACAACCTAAATGCCCATCGACTGAGGAATGGATAAAAAAAGATGTGGTATTTTTATATAATGGAGTGCTCTTCAGCCATAAAGAATGATAAACTGTACACTTTCATAGGTAAATGGATGCACCTTGAGAACATACTCATTAGTGAAATAAGTAAGACACATATGAACATGATATTGTTTCATTGGTGTGACAAAATGAAAGAAAAAACATGTATACATGCATAAAAATAGTTAAGATACTGTTAGGGTTTATACATTGTGTCAACTTGAGAAGTCTAGCAGCTTAATTAAGTAAGGCAGCAGCTCTACATCCTGGGGTGTAGAGCATAAGCAGTTACCTGGCCATTGTGTCAATTTGAGAAGGCCAAAAGTTTAGCTGAGAGACTCAGCAGGGAGCCAGGGTTCTTATTTTGTAAACATCCTCATCCTGTGCAAAGGAAGGCAAGGATGTTTGTGAATGCTACACCCCCCCTTTTTACTTTGGCTGCTTTTGTTCGGTTGCTGCCTTGAAGTGCTGTCCCCATGCCATGCCACCCTGCCTTGGAGCCAGCTGATTGTGGACTGAAACCTCCAAAAACTGTAAGCTAAATAAACCTTTCCTTCCCTAATTTTGTGTGTCAGGTGTTTTGTCTCAGCAAGGAGTAAAAAGTAACCAAGACAGATAGCTATACTACTGATTTCTCTGAGTTCACTGAAGAGAAAGATTTGTACTGGTATTATTCAAACAGTTGAAGGCAGATGTCTTGTGCTATGGGTGAACGATTTGGGGATGACAATGTACAATATATGTACCATTGTTACCACTGATTGATGTACTTTAAAATTTTTTGTAAGGTTTTTTTCTACTTTTTTTTTCTTTTTAGCTATGAATAAAATGGATTTTAAAAAAACACAGATACTTACTTTCTTGAACAGCTTCTGAAGCAGAGGATTTGGAAGATGGTTTACCAATTGTTCTGGCTCAGAGCCTCTCAAGAGGATACAGTCAAGAAGTTGACTGGGGTCCCAGTTGTCTGAAAGTGGGCCTGCACCTGGAGGGTTCACTTCCCAAAAGGCTCAATCCTGTGGTAACTGGTGGGAGGCCAACACTCCTTACCTGTGGGCCCGTTTTTCAGATGGCTCACAACTTTCCCCAGAGGAGATCATCCGAGAAGAAAGGCAAGAGAGAAGGCACACTCACTTTTGACCCAGTTTCCGTAGTCACAGTCACTTCCACTTTTTTCTGTTTATTACAAGTTGAGTCACAAAGTCCAGCCCACAGTCAAGTGGAAGGGAATTAGACTGCATCTTTTAAAAGGAGTGCTAAATAATCTGTAGATGTACGTTAAACCATCACAGTCCAGCATTGGACACAAAATATGTGTATTCTTCCCATCCACAAACTTCTCTCATCAATCTCCCTAAAGTCTCAACATTGAACAGCATCAGCCTCAAGTTCTGGATGTCAGCATCTAATCGGGTCCTGCACAGATGAGTGTTTGGGTGAAGTTCTGCAAATACAGGACCTCTCTGTCTAAGTCCTGTGAGCTGCAGACAAGTTCTCTGAATGTCCGTCAGTTCTCTATCACTGCGCCGCCAATAACCTTCCAAAACTTAGTGTCTTAAAGCAACAAACTTTGATTACCTCGGTCCCTGTGGGTCAAGAATGCTGTGATTTTGCTGGGTGGGTCTGACTCAGTATCTCTCAGGAGGATGCAGTCAAGATGTCATTGTGACCATCAATATCTGAGGGTCTGATTGGACTGGAGGATCTGCTTCTGCAACTCATCACTATCCTTTCCTCCAGCTTTCTCTTCTGTGCATTTCCCATAAATGAAGTCAAAGTGTGTATAATATTTTCCTTTCCTGGAGAGCTGAAAGGCTTCTTAGAGAATTTGATAGGCCCTTATTCCAGTGTCTTGTGCTCAGAGCAGTGATCCTAGTGGGAGCATGGGAGGATGAAGGGAGGTATCCTAGGTCAGCAGGGCTGTGTCAGGATCAGCTGAAACTCTGCCACTCATCTCATGGAGAGGACCAAAGTCAAGTGAGCACTGCTAAGAGATTCTGGAAGATGTGATGTAGGAATGAAAGTTGTATAGTCACTCTGGCTCAGTTCCTCATGTATAAATCAACACTGCTACATGTACCTACTTTTACAGGATTACCAGGAAGATTAATCAAGTTAGTATAGTGTCCAGCACACAGTAAAGATGTTGCTACTCATAATGCAGAAAATAGACCACCTCGGAACCCTGCTCTTCCCTTCTACCCTAAGTTCCCCTGTCTCCATTTTCTGTAACCACAGTCAAGTGTTTCACCTTGAGCCCCTTCCTATAGATAATATTTTGTGCTATTTTATAACCACAAGATAACAACATATACATGCTCAAAACCCTCCTTTAACATCTGCTAAACTTCTGCTCAGCTCCTGCTGGCCCAACCCAACTAAAATTAAGATATAAAACCTTTGCTTCCCCAAAGCTTGGGGCTCAAAATTTGCAGTGTTGAATGCCTCTGGGCCCACCCTGACCCTGCATAATAAAGCTGGGTTCCCTCCACTTCTCCAGATTGCCATTCATGCTTCCAGTGCCATCAGTAAATCTGACTTTGTTGTTAACACTAAAACAGCAAGACTCAGTGAGTTAGGGGCTAGGATTTCTCATAAAAGTACTTAGCAACCTAGCAAATCCTAATAGACTCCTTAAACATGCAATTTTATGCCCTACAATTTCATAAGTCATTTCTACGATATAGAACGTCCAGGTAGACACGAGGTCAGTTTGTCTTACAAACCCCAATCAATACCCAAAGAAGCAGACAGGTTACTCGGTGATGGGCTGTACCACCCAGAGAACACAACCCCACAAGGGGGCAGCAGCTGCTGGGTTCACAGTGGGCAGTGCAGACTGAAGCCATCACTGCTTGACAGCTAGAGAACATTTATTTTCAGCATTCATTGGGGTTAATTTGCTACGCCACATAAGCAAGGCCAGGCAGCTAGGATGGTTTTGCAAATTTGTGCAACAAAAATCTGATAAAAATGGTTAAACTGCATGATTACTAGCATTAGAAGAAAAATTACACTCTCTGGCTTCTGTCCAGTTACTGGAGCTGCTTAAGGTTAATCCATAAATTAAACGAAAAGTACACATTGGCAAGCAAAAGTTTTCTAGAAGTCCTGTGTCCCAGCAAAG
The DNA here is from genome assembly GCA_004363535.1 of Dasyprocta punctata. NCBI lineage: Eukaryota > Metazoa > Chordata > Mammalia > Rodentia > Dasyproctidae > Dasyprocta > Dasyprocta punctata. Next base: position 4,870 of record RJWM01034412.1, on the reverse strand, counting down.
AAATCCATTTACCTTCATTCAGTCCTGCATCTCTCATTCTGGGCAATCAGAAAGCCTCATTTTCCACATAGAACTGACACCTTCCACGGCACACTTTGGAAAAGGCTGCTCAGGTTTTAGAAGAAAAACTGAAAGCAAGCAGTCAACCAGACCCCCTGGATGCTTCTGTGGTGCCTGGAATGATGCTGATGGTCCCCTGCTGCCCACCATCCTTGTGCCAGCACCCGGGACATGGAGGTTACCCCCAGAGCCACACTCTGCTGCTCCTCCTGCTGCCCCCAGAGAGAAGAGAGCATGGTGGGAAAAGCACCAGGGCAGGGCTGGGGGTCGCTTTAGAGTACAGACGAGTCTCACTTACTTCCCCTGGCTCCCTGGAAAATGTATTTTTACAAGACATTGTACATTGTAGTCTAATGATGCATTGTATTCTAATAATTGCCTAATGACAGCGTCTTCTCAGCGTGTGGAAGGTTGTGACAGGTAGCTCCTCGAATGCAGCTTGAGGACCTTCCATTCTGCATTGAAACAAATGGTACAGTGCTTTACACTGTAAATAGCATTTGGGTGAATTTAATGACATTAACCTATCTCATTTCTCTCTCTCTCTCTCTCTCTCTCTCTCTCTCTCACTTTCTCTCTCTCGCTCTCTCACTCTCTTTTTCTCTACCAGTCTGTAAGCACGAGAAGCATTAGATTCCTTATCTGTAAAGGGACATATATGAAAAAGAAAAGAAAAATATATATATCTTACAAAGTTTTTTAATACAGAATTTTTAAAATATTTTTAAAAATTAAAATATGAGTTGCCTACTTAAAACAATACAAAAGACATAGTAGACCACAGTTGGTATAATTTCCACACTTGTTAATATTAAACCCTGGCAGGGTGCATCCGACATACGTGCAGTAGCGAGTGTAAATCACAGAACTGTAGTGGCTGGGGCTGGTGGAGATACTTTAAAGAGTTGAAAGAAGCTTGGCATGGTGGTGCACACTTGTAAATCCAGCTATTGGAGAGGCTGAAGCAGGAGAATCACAAGTTCAAGGCCAGCCCAGGCAACTTCAAAGACCCTAACTCAAGAAATAAAAAAGGTCTGAATAGGCAATTCAACATGAGGACCTGAATTTGATTCCTATAAAGAGAAAGAAAGGAGACAATTTAGAAGAGTTTTTAGAAATTATCTTTTACAGTTGAGAAAAAAGAAACTGAGCAGATAAAAACTAAGCAACCTACCCGTGTTTTGCACAGGAACATAAATTACTGACAGACAACATTTTGATCTCACACTAAGAATACAAAAATCTCACTAAAAAGTTAAAAACTAAACATGACTCATATCAAAAGTGCACAATCCATAAATATTTATTTTGCATTTTTCCAAATTTTGTAACTCACAGGCATTTGTACGTTTAATAACATATTCAGACTTTCAGGATACTAAGTGATTTGACTTAAATGTTCCCAGCAGATTGTTTAAATCCGGTTTGCCTAGGTCTCGCAGTCAACTGGTTTTCCTAGTCCAGCCTCCTGCCTATCAGGCAGCTAAAGCGTCAGTCAACTTCGTCTCTAGATGGCGCTATCTGCCCCTGTGGAGGCTTGGCTTCCTGGTTCCATTTTAAATGTTCATACCTGAATGTAGAAGATGAGTTAAATATGCCATTTGCCTGCATGTATAAAACTAGCTGAATTTAATAGAATGGAAACTGCAGTAGCACTAGAGAAGTGGCTGCTAGTCCAGCATCTTTGGGCCACCTACAGATTTAGGGCAGATTCTAAAATACTTCCCTCTCCAAATTCAAGACACGCCACAAACAAAACAGGAAGGGAACATATTCGGCCTTCCTTTCCAGATAAACCACTTGTGATGTTTGTGTAGAGATTGTGGGCAGTGAATAATAAGAGCTGGTGGAGGAGGAACATTTCTAGGATTTAAGTGTAACAGAATGAAATTAATAGGAGAATAATAATCAGGCCAGTACGAGTAGACAAAGAAAGCATGGAAAGTAAAATCAGAAGAAGGAAAAACAAATATATCAGCACAGTAAAGTGTGAGGAGTTGGAAGCCAGGGTTATAAAGTTTCAGAGCTGGAAGGAGACGTCTATGGAAGCCGAATTGTGTCTGAAGACTAACTAGTTTGCCAAAACCACAGAGATCATCAGTGGCAGACAAGCAAAGGATGCTCCATTCTGCTAACTGGTGCACGCGCCCCTTGCAATGTCTGACTGAGAATATTTCACAAGGACCAAGTAAGTCCACATAGAAACATCCCCCCACCCAATGTCTCCACTCTACTCTGCCGACTCCCGCACATGTGCACACAACCACCATTGTAACAATACAGGAAATTGGAGGAAGCCATCTGAAACTTCCAAGGCGGGCACCGCCGCCACAGATAACATATCAAACGCAAGGCTGGAAATGAGCCCTGTTTGCGTTCACACAGGAAGCCCAACTCAAGCCGTTTGACCCTATTTACTAATCAGTTCCATACTCACAAAAGAATGCTGGAACAAAAACAGAAGGGGGGAAATAAAGAAACCAACAACCTTTTCCTTAGGAAGAGCAATGGTTCCAAGAAGTTTTAAAAGAAGCCCTTCTAATCTAAAGAATTTCATAGGAAACTTGGTTGGTCTTCTGTGACGACATTGTCTTTCCCAGCCCAGGGAAACAGCATAGCAAGGAAGTTACTGGGACAACTTCAGCTAATCAAAGCCACACTTAACCTCAATTCTGGTGATGTTTTAAGTGAAATTATTTGGTGCCTAAACGTTTCTAATAATGGACAGATGCGTTTTGGTCTCATGGGAGGTACTGAGCTGTGTGGGTACAGCCCCACTTGTTAGTTGTACAATTTTGGCAAAGGTACCTGTTTTGAGCCCTTTTTCTCCTCCTCCTCCTCCTCCTCCTCCTCCTCCTCTTCCTCCTCTTCTTTTTCATCTATCAAAATATGATGAGACAGCTACTGCCTCACAGAATAATTTCTCCTCAGAAACATGGTATCCGTGAGCAGTGGTACAGAGATGCACCAGTAAATGTGACTCTCTGCCCATCGTTTCAGTGTTCTATTTCACCTCATTGATGTGGTCCTGGCCTCAGGTAAAGAGAAGAAAATACTTCATTTGTTTTGGGCCACATCAGAGTTCTCTTAGGTCTAATGTAGACCATAGGTCTTCACACATTTTGATCTCAGAACCTACTGCACTATTCAAAATAGAAGATTCCAAGTAGCTTTTTTTGTGTGGGTTACCAATACAATAGTCCCCTCTGTATCCACGGGGTATACATTTCAATACCCATAGTGGATACCTGAAACCACAGATGATATAGAACCCTATAAATCTTGTATTATTTTTCCTAAGCAAATGGCAGAAAAAGGTAGAGAGCATTTACATTTTAAAACTATATTTTTATTTTGTTTTATTTACTTTTGGTACCAGTGAGTGAACTCACAATCTTGCACTTGCCAGGCAGGAGCTAAATCCCCAGCCCTAAAGCTGTATTACATATAGACATTGCCATTAAACCTTCTCAAGACTCTACATCACTTTATTTTTTTAAATTTTTTTTATTTAAGAGAAGGGAAAAAAAGACATATATAACAAAGACAACAAGCAAAAGAGACAAACAAATGACTAGAGTAAATACACAACAGTAACATTGCAGGTTTACAAAACCGGATGACAGAAACTTGACAATGGTTGCAATATTGCGTATCATTATCTTTAAAATGGTTACTTACAGTAACAGATATAGACATGCAAAATTGATCTAATCATATGAGTATTAATTGTTCTTTCTCAATAATGAATGCATTCAGCAGTGTGTTCATTTTAGTTATCTTACATATACATATATACAGGTTTATATCTTTTCCTCTTGGGAAGGCAGGAGGCATCACAATCCCCAACTTGAAACTATACTACAAAGCTACTGTGATAAAATCAGCATGGTACTGGAATCAAAACAGACCTGAAGATCAATGGAATAGATTAGGAGATACAGCCACAACTACAAACACACTTAGTCACCTCATCTTTGACAAAGGGGCCAAACATGTCATTGGAAGAAAGACAGCCTCTTTAACAAATGGTGCTGGAAAAACTGGCTTTCTATATGCTGTAAACTAAAACTAGATCCATGCCTATCACCATGCACTAAAATAAAGTCAAAATGGATCAAAGATCTGAATATAAAAACAGAGACACTAAACTTACTAGAAGACAGAGTAGGTAAAAACCTCGATGACGTAGGAGTAGGCAGAGAGTTCATGAAAAAAAATCAGATTGCATGGGAAACATTTCCCAGAATCAACACCTGGGATCTCATCCTACTAAAAAGTTTTTGCATGTCAAAGGAAATCTCCAACAGAGTGAAAAGAAAACCCACAAACTGGGAAAATATCTTAGCCAATTGTCCATCCGACAAAGGACTTCTATCTAAAACATATAAAGAATTAAAAGAAATCAGGCCCTTAAAATTCAAGGACCCAATCCAAAAATGGGCATCTGAGATGAATACACACTTCTCAGAGAAAGAAATACAAATGGCAAATAAATATATGAAAAAATGTTCAACATCAATGGTCATTCGGGAAATGCAAATTAAAACAACGCTGAGATTCCATCTCACTCCAGAAAGAATGGCCAAGAGTAAAAAATCAACCAACAATAAATGCTGGAGGGGCTGTGGGGAAAAAGGAACTCTTCTCCACTGTTGGTGGGAGTGTAGACTGGTGCAGCCACTGTGGAAGTCAGTGTGGAGATTCCTCAAGAAGTTAGGATTAGAGATCCCATTCAACCCAGCTATCCCTCTTCTGGGCATTTTCCCAGAAGAATTGAAAACATCTTACCACAGTGATATCTGTGCAC
>RJWM01034411.1:0-19721 GCA_004363535.1 Dasyprocta punctata | reverse complement strand
ATATAGAAAGCCAGTTTTTCCAGCACCATTTGTTAAAGAGGCTATCTTTCTTCCAATGTACATGTTTGGCCCCTTTGTCAAAGATGAGGTGGCTAAGTGTGTTTGTAGTTGTGGCTGTATCTTCTAATCTATTCCATTGATCTTCAGGTCTGTTTTGATTCCAGTACCATGCTGATTTTATCACAGTAGCTTTGTAGTAGTTTCAAGTCGGGGGTTGTGATGCCTCTTGCCTTACCTTTGTTGTCCAGAATTGCCTTTGCTATTCTAGGTCTTTTCTGTTTCCAGATGAATTTCAGGAATGCTTTCTCTAGTTCTGTGAGGTAGGCAAGTGATATTTTGATTGGGATTGCATTAAATCTGTATAATAATTTTGGGAGAATGGCCATTTTCACAATGTTTGTTCTTCCTATCCATGAACAGGGAATGGATAGTATTTCCAGAACTATATTCCATTTTCTGAAATCTTCTTCGATTTCCTTCTTTAGAGTAATGTAATTTTCACTGTATAGATATTTTACTTCCTTTGTTAGATTGATTCCTAAGTATTTCATTTTTTTGGATGTTATAGTGAAGGGTGTGGTTTCCCTTATTTCTCTCTCAGTGACTTTGTTGTTTGTGTACAGGAATGCTATTGATTTTTGAGTGTTCACCTTGTGTCCAGCAACCTTACGAATCTAGAAGTCTTCAAATGGATTTTTGGGGGTCTTCTATGTAGAGTATCATATTGTCTGCAAATAATGATAATTTCACTTCTTCCTTTCCTATCCTTATTCCCTTTATTTCTTTCTCTTGTCTAATAGCTCTGGCTAGTATTTCCAGAACTATATTGAATAGGAGTGGTGATACTGGACATCCTTGTCTTGTTCCTGATTTTAGGTTGAAAGTTTTCAGTTTTTGTCCATTTAGTAAGATGTTGGCTGTTGGTTTATGATATATGGCTTTTATCAGGTTGAGGTAGAGACCATCTATTCCAATTTTATGTATGGTTTTTATCATGAATGGGTGTTGGATTTTGTCAAAAGCTTTTTCTGCATCTATTGAGATGATCATGTGGTTCTTGTCTTTGGTCCTGTTGATATGGTGTATTACATTTATTGATTTGCGTATGTTGAACCATTCCTGCATTCCTGGTATGAATCCCACTTGTTCATGGTGTATAATCTTTCTGATAACTTTCTGTATTCTATTTGCCAGTATTTTATTGAGAATTTTTGCATCTATGTTCATTAGGGAGATTGGCCTGTAATTTTCTTTTTTGGTTGGGTCTTTCTCTGGTTTTGGTATTAGGGTAATACTTGTTTCCAGGAATGAGTTAGGGAGACTTCCCTTTTGATTTCATTGAAGAGTTTGAGGAGTGTTGGCATTAAGTCTTCTCTAAATTTCTTGTAGAATTCAGCGGTGAACCCATCAGGGCCCTGGCTTTTCTTTGTTGGTAGGGTCCTAATTACATTTTCAATTTCATTAGCTGAAATTGGGTTATTCAGCAGCTTTACATCTTCTTGATTCAGCTTTGGTAATTCGTAGGTTTCTAGGAATCTGTCCATTTCTTCTGTGTTATCGAATCTATGTGAGTAAAGGTTTTCAAAGTAGGTGTTGATGATCTTCTGTATTTCCACCCGGTCTGTAGTGATTTTACCCTTTTGATTTCTTATTGCATGAATCTGAGTTTTTTCTTTCCTCTTTTTGATAAGGTTGGCTAGGGATTTATCAATTTTATTTACTCTTTCAAAGAACCAACTCTTCGATTCATTAATTCTTTGTATTGTTTTCTTAGTTTCAATTGCATTAATTTCTGCTCTAATCTTAATAATTTCCTCCCTTTTTTGGGCTTTGGACTTGACTTGCTCTTCTTTTTCTAGAAGTTTGAGGTGCAGCATTAGGTTGTTTATGTGTGTTCTTTCCATTTTTCTGATGTGGGAGTTTAGTGCTATAAATTTCCCTCTGAGGACCGCTTTCATTTTGTCCCACAGGTTCCAGTAATTTGTATTTGCATTTTCATTCAATTTTAGATATTGTTTAATTTCTTCTTTAACTTCTTCTGTGACCCATTGGTTATTTAGGAGAGTATTATTTAATTTCCATGTGTTTATGCAGTTATTGTAGTGACCTTCTTTATTTCTTTTGATCATTTTTGGTTTGAAGTTCATATTGTCTGCAAACATAATAGCTACCCCTGCTTTTTTCTGGGTTCCTGTTGCATGGAGTATTGTTTCCCAGCCTTTGATTTTTAGACTGTGAGTTTCCTTTTGAGTGAAATGTGTTTCTTGTACACAGCATATTGTTGGGTTTTGTTTCTTAACCCACTCTGCTAGTCTGTTTCTTTTTATTGGTGAGTTGAGACCATTTACAGTGATTGATATAGCTGATATGTACTGACTCATCCCTGTCATTATATCTTTCTGTTGTTGGTTTTCTACATTTTCTATTTAATTATTTGTCCTGCTTAGTGGTTTCCTTTTGTTGTTGTTCTTAAGATTGTAGCTACCTTTTTCTCTTTCTAGAGTGTCTTTCAGTACTCTTTGTAGTGTTGGTTTGGTGACCATAAATCTCTTCAGTTGTTCTTTGTCATAAAAGTATCTTATTTCTCCATCAGTTTTTAAAGATAGTTTTGCAGGATACATCAATCTGGGTTGAAAATTGTTTTCTTTCAGGATTTTAAATACTTCACTCCAAGCTCTTCTTGAGTTAAAGGTTTGTGTTGAGAAGTCTGCCGTGATTCTGATACACTTTCCTTTGTAGGTGATCTGTTTCTTTTCTCTGACAGCTTTTGGTATTTTGTTCTTGTGCTGTATTTCTGGGTGAAGATTTATTTTGGTTATGGTTAATTGGGGTTCTGTATGCCTCAGTTACCTGTATTTCAGATTCTCTTCCCATGTTTGGAAAGTTTTCTGCTATTATTTCTGTGAATAGTGTTTGCCGGTCATTAGTATTGACCCCTGCTTTCCATTTATGCCTATTAATTTTATGTTATTTCTCTTAGCATCATCTTGCAGCTGTTGAATTATTGTTTCTTGGTTCCTTACTGTTTTTAAGAGATCTTTTCTTTCGTGGCCATAAGCTCCCATGCTGTCTTCAAGATCTGAGATTCTATCTTCAGCTTCATTCAAGCGGTTTTTCAAACTTGCCATGTAATTTTTCATTTCTTGCATTTCCCTTTGCATCTGTTTCATGCATTCTGTTTGTGTCTTATATTATTCATTCAAAGTTTCCATCATTTTCTTAAGTTCTTCTATGTTTTTATCTTGCTGTTCTTTAGATACACACAACATTTCTTTCATAATGATTGTCATTTCATTTCTTAGCTGAGAGATTATTTCTGATCTGATTTTCTCTATAGCTTCATCTAGCTGTTTCTTTACTGCATTTTCTATCATTTCAGAAAGTTCAGTTGTGTGACTCCCACTGTCTTCCATTTCAGTGTCTCTTGGTTTTGTTCTCAGTGGGTTGGGGGATTGAGACTGCCTCTTGGTCTTTCATTTTGTCATTTTCTTCTGGGACCTGTGTGGCTCTGTGTCCTGTGAGGTTGACCAGGCATACCCCTGGTGGGTTGCGCTGAGTCGCAGGACCTGGTAGAGCTAGATCCTGTGCCCAGCTAGTCAGGGCGCACTCCTGGAGTGTGCTGCTGATGCCTCTGTCTTTTTGCATGGGGGCCAAGACCTGCCAGACCCAGGCAGCTAGGCAGAGTGTACCCCAGAGTGTGGCTCCACCTGGACCCTGACTCTGGCTGCAATGAGTTCAGAGCCTCTGGAGTGCCAGGCAAGCCTGGGCAAGTCACAGGCCTACAGTGCCGGGGCCTTGCTCCTGGCTGGGTGGGCCCACAACCTCCAGGACCCACTGTGCCAGCCGTTCCACTGAACAATGGAGCTCGTGCATGCACTGTGCTCTGATGGGCAGAGCCCAAGCTCTCCAAGGCCCTGCAGCTATGCTGGCCAGTCCCTAATGAGCAGCTCTGGGGCTGGGCTGGGCTGGGCTGGGCTCAGTACCTCTGTGTCCTGCGAGGCTGGCCGGCTGTTCCCCTGGTGGGTTGCACTGAGTCATGGGACCGGGTAGAGCTGGATCCTGTGTGCCAACCTGTCTTATTTTTAACTAAAATGTGCTGAATTTACTTAAGCAAACAAATGTAGAATGTACATTTAATTTTCCAACAATTCAGTCAGTTAACTACTGTAAGGAAGAAAAATTAACTTGTTTCACTCAAAATGAATATACAAATACATAGTCAGGTACATATATAGTTCCAGATTGATCAGTATATAACTGATCAAGGCTTCTGCTTTATTGAGTCATTTATTTTAATCTACTATATGACTTAGTAAACATTTCAAGTAAGACTCTTAAATTATGACTTGATTGCCAGTCATTGTGGTGCACGTCTGTAATCCCCGAATTCTGAGGGCTGACTGGAGGATCGCCATGAGTTCGAGGCCAGCCTGGGTTACATAGTGAGTTCAAGACCACCCTGAACTACACACAAGAATCTGTCTCAAAAAAAAAAAATTGTAAATTTATCTAGTTCTTACCATTTTAGGCTTCCAAAGACATTGTACAACTAAGTTACTTTCAACACCAAATGATTGATCTGCTTTTTAAATACATCATTTCTCACTAGATGGGGGATTGCTGCAAGTTTGAGGTCAACCTAAACTGTATAGTGAGATCCTGTTTCAAAAACAAAGCAAAAATATATAATTTCTCTTGGGAGATAAAAATTACACTTTGCGTAACTTGCCATTAAACAGCTATACTTTAAGAAATGATTTTTCCAAAGTTTCTGATAGTGCAGGGGATTTTGAATATAGGAAAGTAGATAATAGATTGATTCTCCTGTCAGATGTTTAGTAGTTATTCCCAACTTCAGAAATTGAACTAATTTTATTCCTTTATAGTCAGCTGTTAATGGTTCCAGTTTTAAGAGACAAATGTATACAAAAATGAACTCTTAGTGCTCTTGAATATACAGAGCAGAGCAAGGCTTCATTTGGCTACTGCAAACCCCTGCAATCAGATTGACTTAATAAATGCAAGAGGAGAGGGCTAGGGCTCCAATTTCCTTCTGAACTATTAGTTTTTGAACAATTTACTTAACCAGTCTAAACATGTAGTCTCTTTGTTTATTATCTAAGGATAAGATCTACCTTGCAGAGTAGTTGTAAATATTATAACTCTAATATAAATTATTAATCATACTGTTTTTCACAGTAGATGTTTATTAATGGTAGCTGGGTGTCAGTGTCTCATTTTGCTCCTTCCTGAAACTTTAAATTCCTTGAGAGTAAGAATTACAGCTCCGGTACAGATCTATCCCATCTTGCTTATAGTCAATATGCTTCTTGAATTGAAAATTTTCTTTTCTTTTCTTTCCTTTCCTTTCTTTTCTTTTCTTTTCTCTTCTTTTCTGAGACAGGGACTTGCTGTGTAGCTCAGGATGGCCTTGAACTCACTTTATAATCCAGGCTGGCCTCACACTCATAGCAGTCCTCCAGCTTCAGCCTCCCAAGTACTGAGATTACAGGCATGCGCCACCATGCCCGGCAAAAATGTTGTTTTTTGAAAGATTTTAAGAATAATCTTTTCTTTAGACTTCAGGCATTTTATCTGATTTTTCTTTCTCTCAAACTTACTAAAATCTAATTTCCTGGTGTCTTTTTTTCTTTCCTTTGTGGTATCAAAGCGCTTTTTATATTGTTAGATATCCCCATATCTAAGGTGGCTTGGGCACTTTCTCCTCAGACCATTGATAACTAGTTTCTCTTTTTTTGGTTAGAACTAAGTTCTAACCAATTCCAAGTAGCAGTTCTTCTGGTTGTTTCCTCTACTATATGTGAAAACAACTAGTGTTTGAGTTACTAGTTTATTGAGTGGCTTGCTTTTCCTATGAGACCTCTAACAGATGCCCTCATAGCCAAAATCCCTTTTTCCACTGTGTCTTCCTTGTGCCAATTTTGCATTTTGTTGAGGGAATGCGAAATTATAAGATATATCCTGGTAAGACAAATTAATTTTGTCTTATTCTAGGCAAATTCCCATTAATAGGTTAGCACAGGTTTAAAGTATCAACTCTATCTGTTCTATTCCTTTTTTAGAACTCTTCCTCAGAATCTAGGATTCAGTATCGTTGCATTCTTACCCGCATTCATCTTCTCGTGAAAAACAAAGCCAATTATTTCAGGCATATATGTTTCTAAAGATAAGTCTCAGAACTGGGCTTAGCCTGTTTTTCCCTTTGATTGAGTTAGGAGTATTTTCAGTCGCAAGTAATAGAAAACCAACTTTCAAATGGACTTTTAAAAAAGTAGTTGTTTTGATTATTGTTATTCTCACTCTTCTTTGACAATAAGCAACTGATATCTACCACATTAGATGTCATTGTCTCTTTTGGCTTTCCCTTTGGGTTTGTTACCTTCAATCTCAAGAAGGCTGCTGTGGTTAGAAAGGCATCGTAACCTGCCTTCAAGCCAGGAAGAAAGCATCAAGTAAAACTAGTTACGTCCCTGTGTTTTTGTTTTTGTTTTTTTAAGACAGGGTCTCATTATGTAGTGCAAGCTGGCCTTGAACTCGCTTATGTAGCCCAGGCTGGCCTCGAATTCACAGCAGTCCTCCTGCCTCCACTTCCCAAATGCTGGGATTACAGGTGTGCATCACCATGCCTGGCTTGCCTTTTTGTTTTTTTTTAAACCGAGAATTGAGCCCACGACCTTGTACTTGCCAGGCAGGCGCTGTGCCACTGAGCTATATCCTCAGCCTTGTCTATCTTTTATTACCAAGGAAACAAAAGCATTCCTAGGAGCCCCTAGGAAACCTCTCCTTATGTCTAATTGATTATTATGTGTCACATGAACTTGCCTTGCAGCAAGGATATTGGGAAAGTTTAGCTTTTTTTGGCCATATAATGAAACACAGCAAGAAAGTCTGTAAGGACTTTTGGCCAGACAGTAGCTTCTACCACAACTTTCAAATATAAACTGTCAGGGACTTGACACACACCTGTTTTGCTGGCATTATCCTAGACCTAGACCACTGTTACTTATGATCCTTTTCAAAGCCAGAAAGTATTACAGAGAGTAAAAGCTGGTGCCCATTGCCATTGGGTTTGCCAAGCTATGTTAGCCAAACTTGCCAGATCAAAAGAATCTCTTGAAATACATATTGAACAAAAATACAAATTTCTTGGATCTTCCCCCAGAACAAATTGATTGAGTTGTCCTAGAAGTAGAATAGGAATTTACAAAAAATTTTAAAACACACCAATGGATTTTTCTTATCGCTGAAATTTGAGCATTATTGGCTTTTTATAGTTGGCTTGCTACTCCCTCAGGGCAATCGTGTTGGAGCAATGGCTAGGTCCAGTGCTGTGGCCATGGGTGATATACATTAGAGTATTCTGAACAACAAGATTATGTTTCTGGACCCATGGAGTCACATGTCTCACATATACCCTTTAGTCTTCATTCTCACCATTCTTACTGAAATCTGTCATCTCCATAATCTCATAATCTCAATTCCTAAAATTGTTCCTCAAAAAATCTCCATAGTTTTTGTTTCTACTTTCCTCCTTTCTTTCACTGTCATACCACACAGTCCATTCCATGTTTTAATGGTTCAACTTCCCTATTTAAGAACTATCATGTGTCCCTACTAAGTATCTATTTAATCTATTCAATTTTAGGATTGACTTTCTCCTACCAGGAATCAATCTTCTGTATTTAATGCTTCTATTCTAGTTCGTGCTACAGTGGTACCCCGGTTCACGAACTTTATTCTTTCCATGTTTCTGGTTGCCAACTAAATTGGACAAAAATCAAATCAAATTCAATGGGTAAGGCTAATGTTGACCTTACGGGGAAATTTTATTCAGCTCTCATCCAATTTAGTTTGCAACCAGGATTGTGAAAAGAATTAAGTTCATGAGCCGAGGTACCACTGTATTTTGTTTAATTTGTTAATACACAAGTGGGCCTGATGCTATCAGGTGTCTATCTTGAATCTGTCCAGTTTTGCAAGGGCTAGAAACCTGGGAACAGTTCTCGTTTTCTTTTGCTAGCAGGATTTCACTTACACTTGAGCTCCAAGTAACTATATTAGTGAGAGATTTGGAAGGCAGAAGAGAGCAAGCAACCCTCCTTGGCTTTTTTCTGTTAGTGGTTATGGGCAGCCCTTGAAGTCAGCAGGGTTTCCAGCAGCCTCCAGACTCTGGAAGCCAGAAGTGCTTTGATGTTCTGTGTAAGGATATGTCAGGCACCACCCTGCTCACCAGGGAAGCTACAGAGAGAGCAAATAGTAAGTCAGAGTAGAAACAAACTCTCATTAACATGTTTTTATGTGCTAACCTTCCCTTTCTTATTTATATGAGATTGGAAGGAACATAGCAGATCATAGCACAGGAATTTGAAGGAGACCAAGGTGTTTTTAAATAGTAAATAAGTAGTTGGCTATCAAACCAAGATTTTTTTTTAAATGCTAATATTTGCAACTAATATTAGCATTTACAACTTCATGTTCTTTTCTCTGTGACCCAGGACCATTGGTTTTTCCATAGGTAAAATAATATAATTCAAGCTAAAAGATAATTATACTTGGTAATTAAATGTTTAAAAAAATCATACTAGGACTGGGGATTTAGCTCAGGTCATGATTTCAATCCCTAGTACAAAAAAAAATCATATTAAATGTTATGGGAAGTTTACACATTTTACTTACTGTATATTGATCTGAATGGGGAAATTACAGAGACATTTTGGATTCTTTATATTGATATACTTAAAAAGCATATTTACAGTCAAGGATATAGATCAGTGGCACAAGCACCTGCCTGACAAGTGCAAGGTCCTGAGTTTGATCCCCAGTACCAAAAAAAAAAAAACAAAAAAAACTAAAAAAAACCAGTATATTTCAATAATGAGTCCATTCTAGGCTCAGTGTGGCAACACATGCCACACTGAGTAATCCCAGCTACTCAGGAGGCCAAGGGAAGAGGATCCCAAGTTTGAGGCCAGCCTGGGTAGTTTAACAACACCTTGTCTCAAAATAGAATTAAAAGGACTGGATATTGTGGCTCATTGGTGGGCTTGATCCCTAGTACCCTTCACCCCCCAAAAAAAGGAAAGAAAGAATGATTCTACTTTACCCACCCATACTGATAATAGAATTTTCCAGATAATTAAAATAAAAATATGCATTCATGGGTATATTGAGGTATTTAACTGGATCTTGGAGGGCTTTTAAAAAATTATGCTTCACCATTTGTGGTGGCATGCACCTGTGATCCCAGTACTGAAAGGCCACAGTAGAAGGATTGCAAGTTCTAGTCCCACTTAGGCAACTCAGTGAGACCTTGTCTCTGAATAAAAAATAGAGATGATACAGCACCCCTGAGTTTAATTCCAGTGTCACAAAAACCCAACTTTATATTCTTTTTCTTAAGAAATGAAAATTTAAATTTATTAAGTGCATACATAGTTCACAGGACAAAAACTCACCATAAGTACACATTCATACTACAATTATTTGAAACAACAGAGTTTAAGTAAAAGTCCCTTCACAGGGTGAGTCCTCCCAGCCCCTTGCACTAACAGGAGACTGGTGTTTCTTTTGCCATAATATTTTCATGGTTGGTAACAATATTTGTTGATAACCTTTTAAATCTTTTCTAACCTTAATACTTTAATGCTTGGTATGTTGATTCTAAGAGTTGAAGAATAATGAATAGAACTTGTATTATCATGACTTTGTAAATACTGTTCATTGCCAAGATAAACAATCAGATGTATTTGCTTGCCTTCTTTTCCAGGTGACAACACTGGTAATATTCTTTAAAACTAGAACATTCTTCCTATTCCATTCTACCAGCTGCTCAAGATCATGACACATTCAAAAGTATTAGCATCATACATTTTCTTATGGAGTTTTATTTTTATTTTTCCTGGAGTTGCTAATTACCTCCATCTGGTTTTTTTTTTCTTCTGCTATGTGTAAGAATCTACAACATAGATGCACTATAATTTACTTCACATTTCTAATATGTTGAACATTTAGATTGTTTTCTTTTTTTCTATATCAATAGTGCTTCACTTAATGTCTTGCCCATGTATTTTGTATACATACAAATTTCTATAAGAGAAATCTGAGAGTAGAATTGCTGGACTGAAGAAGATGTGTATTTTTTTTTTATACCAGGGATTCAGCTCATGACCTCACACTTGCCGGGCAGGCACTTGTGCCACTGAGCTAAATCTGAATATGTGTTTTTTTGTTTGTTTGTTTGTTTTGTTTTTTTTGCGGCACTGGGGATTGAACTCACAACCTCGCGCCTGCCAGGGCAGGCGCTTAAGGCACTGAGCCAAACTCCCGGCCCTGGTTTTTTTTGAGGCAGGGTCGCACTATGTAGCTCAGGCTGGTCTTGCGCTCGCGTTGTAGCCCAAGCCGGCCTTGAACCCACAACGCTCCGCCTACCTCAGCCTCCCGAGTGCTGGGATTAAAGGTGTGCGCCACCACGCCTGGCTTGAATATGTGTATTTTAATAACTACTGCCAAATAGCCTTCAGAGAGCCACCATCATCTATATCCCCGTCAGCACTATTTGGAAAGGTGTAACTGTATCGCATTTCTAAGACTCTTTAATCATTTAATTTTTGCTGTATTATTGTTGTCTTACTTCACTTTTCCTTGATTATTGCTTTCCTCTTCATAAGCTTTATTAGCATTTAGTGTTTCATCTCCAATACATTTTATTTTATTTTTTATTTTTCAAAAAAATCATTTATGTTTAGGATTCCTCATGTATATCAAATTTTAATTCTTTTTTCTGAATAAGTCACACATATAGCCACCCAGTACATCAGCTGTCTTTCAACTTTGTGCTGTCTTTTGTCAAAGAAAAGCATTAATTTTCAGGTAGTTAAAAAGCCAATCTTTTTCCTTTATAGATTTTGCATAGTGTCTTGCATAAAATGAAGGTAATAATTATGCCCTCCTATATGCTTGAAAATACTTTTTCAGGTTTCTTTTTATATTTGGCTCTTTACCCACTTTAAATGTTATATTTATATAGATGCTGAGGTACTCTTCAATCTCTGTGTGTGTATGACACATTACAAATTCTCCTACTCATGACTGAAATACAACATTGTAACAACTCTAGCACATTTTATTTTATTTATATTTTTGTGGGAGTAGGGATTGAACCCAAGACCTTGCAATGAACTACATCCCTGACCCTTATATATATATATATATATATTTTTTTTTTTTTAATTTAGAGAGAGAGTCTTGGTACATTGCCCAGGCCTCCAACTTGTGATCCTCCTGCCTTAGCATCTGGAGAAGCTGGGATCATCAGCATGTGCTACTGCACTTGGCTCTGGGTCCTTTTTTTGTCCTGGAGATTGGACCCAGGATCTTTGCACTGAGCTACCTCCTTGGCACACACATGTGCACACACACACACACACACACACACACATACACCATCACCACCACTATCATGACCCCTTTATTTTTTATTTTGAGACAGTGCCCTGTTAATTTGCTACCATAAACTCTTCAAGCTATGCTCCAACTGGTGATCCTCCTGTCTCAGCCTCTTAGAGTGCTAGGATTTCAGGTGTGTGCCACCATCCTTGGCCTTCCTGTGCATTTTAAATTATTCCTCTTGCTCTTTCTTGCCCCTCTCCCATTCCAGAGGCAATACTGGTCTGTATGTGACACATTTCCTAGGCTTTTCTAATGTCGTGAGCAATTGCAGTGCCTACTAAATATCCATTCCTTTTTCTCTGTGAAAGCCATTCTTAGAATTGAGCACAGGAGAGACGGCAGTTCTTAGACCCCATGAGGCTAGTTGGGACCCTGTAACTAATTTAAACCAATAACTTCTGAGCAAATGGGCGTGTTATACCCATGTCTCTTTAGGCTGAAGTACAAACCCTTGGATAGCTTTGTGGCTTCTGTGTATCTGAGTTGGGGTGATGGGCTCCGTAATGGAGGCACGATAGAGAGAACAGCTGCCTTGCCAACTCACTCAGCCTACAGAGGACTTGGTGTCAGTGAGAGATGAACTCTAATATGCTAAGCCACTAGAATACAGTATTTGGGCTTGTGTTTTTTACCACACCAGAAGGCAAATGAGTAAAGCATGATGCATTTCCCAGGCAACGTTGATTCTGCTCTATTTTGTTTTTTTAAAGTTGACGTTTTGCAACCTTTGATACTTTATCATTTGGAGCATATGATAAAGCAAAATATTTTGCAATTGATTTGAAAAATACCAGTGTTATTTATTCATTATTTACTGACCACATACCCAGAACCAGATTCAGTGAATAAAAAATGATCACTAGAGACCCAGCCTCTCTCATTCCATAGAGGAGGTGGTGGAGGGGTAGTTGTTAAGGGTGTGACTTCACAGACAGATGACTTAAATTTGACTAATGACTCTGTCTCTTACTAACTGAGTAACTTTAAACCACTTAGTTAACCTCTCAGAACCTAATTTCATCTCAATATGTTTAAAAATGAGTTAAGACATGTAAAATATTTAGAACTTGATAAACAACAATAAACACTCAACAAGTACTAGTTATTTTGGGGACCATGGGCCTAGAATATACTCAGGAATATATAAACTATGCTCTCAAAACGTAAATCCAAAACTATCAAATCATACCCTAAGGCTACCAATTTTCCTCCTGCCTCAGAACGATATGCTTACCATTAGACAACTAGCAAAAAAAGTTCTAAGACACTGAGAAGCTGGTATCATAAAAGGTACTTTGTTCTGTTATCCCTATATTTTTAATGTTTAATTTTTAACAATCCAGCAAATGTGACTGAAAACAATCTATTTTTAGATGACCTATAAAAATGATGTCTAGTTCCTGGACTGAGATTATTAGTTTAAAACTATGAGAACTTTGTATATTAAGCTTATGGATAAATATTGCATATGTACAATACCTAAAACCATATAAGTGGAGCTCTTTCTATAGAATGTGCTAGATTTATTTTCAGCTCTGTGCTTTACATTTACCTGCTACACAAGGTCACAGAACTAGTCAGTAGCAGAGACAAGATTAGAATCAACAAGTGTTCTTTTCATCACAACTCTGTCTCATAGAAAAAATAACTACCTTTGACTTACTAGGGCTGTAGTCAACACAGAAAAGATAGTAATATATTACACATGCATGCAGTTTTATTGCTAGACCATATAACCTTATCTTCAATGGAGGTTTCAATATTTTCTCTGTAAATACAAACCACTTCCTTTGTGCACCACTGCAGTTAAATTATTAATAAACATAGTAGAAGGCAAGGTCTTTAGTGGAACTATAGATCCAATATTGAATCATTTACAAAATCTCACTCTTTTCTTCATGTAAAGTGCTAGATATTTTTATTATTGTAGGCCCTTCTAAAACATCCTTTTAAGCCTCACCAATCAAATCCCTAGAGGAGAAGAAAACCAACTTTATTGCAAAACTTACATTTGTATGCTAGGGAGAATCTTCACATAAACATAGATTTTCAACAAATACACAATTAACTCAAATATAAACATTATATATAATTTTATTTTTTATTTATGTGTCACACGCACAAAAAAGCCCATAGAAAAGTATATCTAGGGAAAGACATGTATAATCTGTTCATCATTTTTATTTTTGTTTTGGCTAAAGTTTGGATCAAATGAGAATTGCTGAACTATAACAGATTGCTCCCACTGCTATGAAATTTGAAATTGTTTATGAATGTGTTATGTGTATATGCTGATTACAGCCAATATGAGGTTGGTGTCAAAATATGTAAGATTCAGTATGATTATAACCCTGAAAAACTTTCTATGATCTCACTGTCCAAAGAATTCCATTATAAATATTTTGATGTATGTATTTCAGAATTTTATGTATCTATGGTAAAGGTCACATATTTTTCCCTTGTGTCATAACTATGTACTATAGTTTATATATTAAATATGCCATTGTTGGTCATTAAGTTATTTCCCATTTTAATTATCATAAATATCCTAGCAGAATTAGGGGGTCAAATTGTTCAGAACTATCATAAGTAAAAGCATTTACCAGGTCCTTTGTTTGTCTGTACATCCAGTCCTTTGTCCCTTCATCCTTTTTTTTTCAAGTATAGTAACCTTGAAGAACATGGTTACAGGAATCCATGGCTACAGTTACTTGAATTCTAATCTCCATTCTACTAACTAGAGCAATTACTAAGTGTCCATGGGATATGAATAGTTGAATTTAAATCTCAATTCTGATTAATAATTAATTTTGTGAAAGCCAATTCCAATTATTTATTCTCTAAAACAGGGAAACTCTCTAAAATAGAGAAATTGGACTACAATGGGCAGGTTGGCTATTCATTAGAATTACCTGAGAAATTTCACATTTGTTCCTCTGTCTTGATTTACAACGATGACTTTACATCTCTTGGGTAGGACTTAGGTACCTAAATTTTCAAAAACTCCCTGATCTTCCACTACGTAGCAGGCTGGGACACACTAGATCCGATGCATTAGGCAGCTGTGACAAAGTACCTGATATACACAATTTAAAGGAAGAAAGGCTTGTTTGGGCTCATAGTTTCAGAGGTTTCAGTCCATGGTCAGCCAGCTCCATTGCTTCATATCTTTGGCAGTGCAGAAATATCATGGCAGAAGAGTGTAGCAGAGGAAAGCTGCTCACCTTATGGCAGCTGGGAAACAGAAAGAGTGCCCTAGAGTGAAGGGCCAGGGACAAAATATAATCCTTAAAAATACAACCCCATGATCCACTCCTTCAACAAGGTGCCACCTCCTAATAGCCTGTTCAGCTATGAACTCATACCAATGGATGAATCCACTGATGAAGTTAGCCCTTCCTGATCTGATTACTTCCAAAAGCCCTACTTCTGAACACATGAGCCTTTTGGGGGATATTTTAGATCCAAGCCATGACACTAGGTTACCTCCCAAAACCCTTATCTTACTGTAGCCCTTTTATCGTTCTAGCCCTAAACATTCTTCCTCGTAGCCCAGCCAGTTTTTGTATAATGATATAGGAAAAACTAGGAAGAATTAAAAATAATGCATCAATTTAAAATAAGATTCTCTTGAATTCTACCCCCTCAACATACACACACATACCTTTTTTTTTTCTTTTTTTGTGGCTCTACCAGGAATTGAACCCCACATGCATGCCAGGCAAACACTACCATTGAGTTACATCCTCAGCCCTCTTGAATCATTTTTTAAAAACAATTTAAAACCAAGATAATAAAATAATCTCACTTCTATTAATTCTTCTGGCTTATCTGTTGCTCAATTTATTACAATATTGAGTTTGTAAAACTTACATTTGATTCTTTTGAAAGCCTCATTGAGATTTCTCCTGGTGTACAAGCACTGTGTGACAAATGGCAAATAGGCTGTCTAGATTACAACTGAAGAATCTGAAGTCCTTTGCAGTTCCTAAAATCTATGATTTTATTTCAGATAGTCTTATAGATGCTAAAAAAATATACACACACTTGACAAGTCCAACTCTGTATCCCTGTGAGGAACATGCAAATATAAAAGATTTATTGAAATGCAGCTATTTCTAGAAGAATGAAACATAATATACTGATTCACAGGTATAGTCATTCAAGCAATAGTAATTTGGAACACAGGGTTTATCTAAGATCTTGTGTTTTCAGCTGTTTTTGAATATCTGATGAATGGAGTTAATAGAAAAGGCATATGTAGCAGTTTCATTTTTCATTCTTAAATAGCAAATAAAATATTTCTAACTCACCTCAGCTTCTCAGTCTTTGTGTTTTTCATTTCTTGAAAGAAATATATGTAAAGTCAAAGATTCAAAGTAGAAACTTAGAATTTATGTTTTATTTTTAAAGTAGTGATAGAGTTTAACCCTTATGATTATTGTAAAGGTAAAGAATATACCTGTTGATGGTTAAAAGCCAAAAGAGAACATAAGGATTTTGAGACCAAAAAACTTTTTATTTTTAAGAGACAGGGTCTTGCTGTATAGGTCAGGCTGATCTTGCACTCACTGTTAGCCCAGGCTGGCCTCAAATTTATGACAATCCTCCTGCCTCTGTCTCCTGAGTACTGGGATTATAGGCATGCACCACCACTCCTGGCCTAAATACTTATCTCAAATTAAAAGTTTTATATCAGCCGGGCGTGGTGGCGCACGCCTTTAATCCCAGCACTCGGGAGGCTGAGGTAGGAGGAGTGTTGTGAGTTCGAGGCCAGCTTGGGCTACAACGCGGCGCAAGGCCGACCTGAGCTACATAGTGCGACCCTGCCTCAAAAAACCAGGGCCGGGAGTTTGGCTCAGTGGCTTAAGCACCTGCCCTGGCAGGCACAAGGCTGTGAGTTCAATCCCCGGTGCCGCAAAAAAAATTTAAAAAATTTAAAAAAAAAGTTTTATATCAATTTATTATGAAATGTTTAGCCATGAGATTTGAATAAAAATCTGAGCCTTTTATTTAGAGGTCATACTACTGTAATATTTAAATTTTTAGTGGATAACCAACAATGAAAATGAATTAACACTTTCTGTCAAATATCAGCCAATTAATGAATGATTATAACTGTACAGTATTCTCCTCTGCACTCTGATTTTAATTTTTACCACCTGAGGCAATAAACAGTTTGGCTCAGAATTAGCAACAGGATGCAATCAAGACTTTTAAGATGCTAAATTAGTTTGTACATTATACTGTATATAAAATGTAATGTTACAGAATGGAAACACCAGAGTTACTACAAGGCATTATCTATAGCTTCAAAAACAAAGCTAGTATTAAGTATAAAACCATTCATAATGCTGCTCAGAAAAGTATAGTTCAAGCTTCAGTTTTAAGCTCTCAGAACAAAAAGAAGCCCTGATTTAGAATTGTCTATATGGCCTCAGTTTACTATTTGTATGTTTGGAGTGGAGAGTTAGAATTTTCTCTTTATGGAGAAAAAGAAGACTCTCATGAAGCTTAAAAGCTATACTGCAGACCAAAATCCTTTCCCTTTTTGTGAAGGACAATCTTTTTTAATTCCTCCAAAATTCAGAGTTTTTCTTGGGTGAATGGAGTACAGAGGAATAATATTAGCTTTGCTCCTTTTTCTCAGAATCCTGTGGAATGGGAGAGAAGTGGTTGGGTCAGTGATGTGTCTGCTCTGATTATAGACATCTTTGTATTTGTTCTATCTTTTTCACTAGACCATAACTCTTCTGTGATATCAATTGTATATTTGTCATATCTTTGCAAAGAGGACCCTGAACATAACCTCTCATACTGAAGGTGGGCTTAGTGGGTTTGGCATGGCAAAAGTGGGCCTAGAAGTGAGCTTGGGTTTACAAGTGAATTTAATGAACAGGTAGAAGAATTCGTTGTTCTTAAAGCACAGCCAGTCTGAGGCAGAGGACTGAGAGGAAAAAAGAAGGATTCCAATGAGACTGAAGATTATCTCTTGTAGTTTTGTTGGATGTTAGAGTTGAACAATTCCTAAGGTTAAAAAAAAAAAGGCCTGGTATTCTTTTTCAGGCATCTTGGATTGTAAAAGGTGAGTGTTTCATCCTCTTACTACACTCCCACATTCAGTAGAGTCAACCGTATAAAAAATATCTTGCGAGAGTGGCATTTAGAGCAGGGAGGGAGGTGGAAATTGAGTAGAGGTTGCATTTCATGTTTGGCTGAAGCTACTAGGAACAGAGAGCGTGCTCAAGAAATGGCATGAATATTAAGATGATTCTAATTCTGTAGACCCACGAGGTCAGTGTTGAAGGTGAGCACAAAAATACACCTCAGTAATCATAGGGGAGGATGTTTGACTTGAACAGTGTATCTGGATTGAAATGGATGAGGAAACTTCAGTTGCAACTGAGTTACATGAAGTATTCAGAGTGCCTGACCCAGTCCTCAGGTCATAGGTGCTCAGCATGCTTGTCAGGATAGGCTGCTATCAAAGATGGCCCCATCTCTCAGTGATTGGAACACAGTAAAAACTCACATCTTGCCCACATAACAGTCTCACATAAATCTGTAGCTTCAACAGCAAAACTAGTTTTAAATATAAAGCCATTTATCAAGTTTCTCAGTAATGAAACCCCATTAAAATAACTCTTATGCTCCTCTTTAATTCCACATAACAAAGAGAAACCTCAGACTGGAATTAGGGGAGGTGGAAACTCCTCTGTACAGTCATTTAGAGACCTCTGTCTGAGGCTTTTGCAACACTCAGGACATCAGCTCCGACTCATTTAAGGGATGAAGAGCAAGCATATAAAAAGCGCACCTGTTAACTGCATGGCTTAACAAGTCCCCCCTCTCTCTGCTCACAGTGCTCTGCAGAGAGCTCTTCACATTCCCTTTCTCAATGCCAGGGGCCTGGGCAGCCCAGAGCAGCAGTGTGCCAAGGATGGCAAGAAGATAGGTGAAGGAAAACAGCCAGCCAATCTCTGCCATTCTCAGTAAATATTCGCTAGACTAAAAATCGGCTATTTCTGTCTCACCCTTGTTTATTAAAATGAATCATCCAAGACCTTGCACTTGGACCTTGCTGAGATTGTGGTACAATAGTTCCCTGTTTATAGCTCCTAGAAGACATCAGTATATAACAAGAAACTCTTAGAGATACAATTCCTTAAACCAAAACAATGTGTTGAAGATAGAAGCGGGTAGGCCTGACCCATATCTTCTGAAGTTACATTTATGTAATACTTGGCCACTGTGACTAGCAATGTATTTTTACTTTCCTGGGAACAGCATCCCCCATGAAACATGTTTTATCTATTTAACAAGCACTTACGCGGCCCTTGCACTGTCAGGCAATCTTCCAAGCAACTCACCAATACTAACTGCATCTACATAAGCCTGTGATTCTCATGCTTCTTAGCTCCGTGTTACAGTTGAAAAAACTGAGGCACAGAGAAGGCAGGAAACCACCTATGAGTAATAGCTCATAAATGAAGGAGGAGGATTCAAAACCAGAGAGTTGGTTTTGAGAGTCTGCTTGTAACCTCCACACCATGCTGCCTCTCCCTCCTCTTTTCCACACTTGACTTTGCTCTCAAAACATTACATACTAAGGAGGACTTTGCCTAAAATGTCCCCAGAAGCACTGATCTTTCATATTGTTCTAATCAGTAGTTACAAATGGAAATGGATCCTGATAAACAGATATTTTAGGTTCAGCAGTCAAATTCCAAAAACCCTTAGTAAATTTCTCAATCTGTGTTGCTTTATTAGATGAAATCAATGAAAACAAATTCCAGACCCTAAGAACAAGCCAATAGAAGAGATAGGTAGGGTTGTTGTATATCCTTACCTTACAGATCATTCCTTGTTCATTTAAAAAATTATTATCATTTTTAATTTTTTTTGTTTTGTTTTACTTTTTGTTTTTTTTGAGACAGTCTTATTGTATAGTCTGGGCCAATCTTGAACTTCCTCTATAGGCTAGGCTAGCCTTGAATTGCCAACCTTCCTGCTTCAACTAAGTGGCTGAGACATCAGATTCATACCATAGCCCCTTATTTCATTCATTCATGTTATTTCAAGAATACATGTGCCAGGTGTAGTGGTGCACACTTGTAATCCCAGCACTTGGGATGCTGAGGCAGGAGTACTGCTGCAAGTTGGAGGCCAGTCTGTGCTACATGATGAGTTCCAGAGGAGCCTGAACAATACAGTGAGACCTTGTCTCAAAAAACAAACAAACAAAATAAAAA
>RJWM01034410.1:0-19941 GCA_004363535.1 Dasyprocta punctata | reverse complement strand
CCCTCCCCCATATCCCCCAAGCCTAAACCTCTTGATCTTCTCAACCAGAGGTTTCTGAGCCCCCTGCTTCCTTCTCTCCCCAATCTCAGATTCCTTGACCCCTTCAACCTGAGCTATCTATCCTGTCAGAAGGCTCCTCTTTTTTTCCCCCTGTGCCTGCATTGGCATTCTCCCCACCAGCCCACCACACTCAGTTACATGTGTTTTAGCCACCTACCAGGCCACATGGTGTTCAACTGCCATCTTGCAATCCCACACCACATGGTCCTCAGCAGCCATCTTGCTGCAGCTCACATAGAGGACAGCTACCATCTTGCAGTCCCTCATCATGTGATCAGCAGCAGCCATCTTGCTGCGGGTCACATGATGACCAGTCACCAGTTTGTGCTCCCTCGCCATGTAACCAGCAGCAGCCATCTTGTTGTGGGTCACATGGTAATCAGTTGCCATCTTCTGCTTCCCTGTTGCATGATTATGAGTGATCATTTCATGGTCAATCACACTGTAACTGCCCACAGATGCTTGCTGTGTGGTTGGCTGCTTGGTGGCCATAAACACCTCCCACTCTACAGTCTTCTCAGCCTCAGTCTCTGCTCACACTTCAGGAACAGGCTGGTCCCAAGGGACTAGTTTGTATTCATGTTCATTTTTCCCTTGCCAACCTATCTCAGATTAACTGTAAGTTAGGTTTCTTTTCTGCTGATCCACAAAATTTTATTAGACAGTTTGAATTTATAACTAATTGTTATGATGTACATTTCAAGGATGTTTATGTGATTCTGAACACCACCCTCAGCTCACAAGACCAAGCTCAGCTATGGCAACCAGCTCAAGAGGAAGACAACCATAGACATAAAGCAAATACTGCTGAGAATGACCCTGGGCCTGCTGTAGTGCCTGAGCAGGACCCTAACTGGGATTACCAGAATGGAGAAGGTTCTTATAAAGATGATCAAATGTATAATTGTGGGCCTTAATAAAACAGCTCACAAACATACTAATTATTACAAGCTTTTAGAACAGGTCCAAGAGGCTAATGAAAACCCTGCTAGGTTTCTAACACATCTTAAGGACACACTAATTAAGTTTACTAATGTAAACCCAGACTCCCATGAAGGAACAATTGTTAGTAACACTTATTTTATTTCTCAGTCTGCTCCTGACATTTGTGTGAAACTACAAAAGGCTGAACTTGGCCCTCAAATCCCACAGGGAGACCTTCTTAATATGGCTTTTCATGTTTTTAACAACAGAGATAGAACTCAAAAAGAGGAAAAAGAAGCACAAAAAAAGAAACCTGCTAAATATCAATCTGATCTTTTGGCAGTGGCACTTGGGGCTTCTAAGACAGATAAACCAAAACAAGGTGGAGTTGCTGAGCCACACCCAGGCCACGCTTCAAGAGCAACAAGGAATGACACTGGGCAACAGAATGCCCAAACTCATGAGTTCCTCTGGGGCTCTGCCCCCTCTGCAATCTCAAGGGACATTGGAAGAGTGACTGTCTTTTTGGAGAGCAGGTAAGCCATCCTCTAATTCCTTGCCCTCACAGGAGATCTCATCACTACTGGATTCATCACTGGTTGATCAACTTCAACTTGCTGCTGAAGATTGATAGGGTTCAGGGCCCACTGGCCCCTTAAGGTATCCTTCTTAGAGCCCTGAGTCTCACTGGAAGTCTCAGGTAAGACACTCTCTGTACTTGTAGACACAGGGGCGACATACAGTGTTCTTCCTGAGTTTTCAGGCCATTGAATTAAATCCTGTCTCTCTAGTGAGTGTTGATGGCCAACCTACACAGCCTCTTCAAACAGGGCCAATTCCATGCAGGTTCCAAATTCTCTTCACCCATAGCTTTCTGGTAATACCAACATGTCCCACACCTTTTTTAGGTAGAGATCTCCTCCAAAAGATTAGCTTCTCCTTCACCTTTTCCCTTCCCATAGCTTTCATCCTCCAAACACCATCACAGGGCACTGCAAACTCATCCCCTCCTCTCTCTTCTTCCCTTGTTGATCCCATAGTTTGGGATGCCTCCAACACCACCCATACTACCCATGCTATACCTGTTTTAATTTGTCTCAGAGATCCTTCAATTTTTCCTTGTGTTTCCCAATATCCTATATCTCTTAAACATCTATGGGGACTCAAAACTATAATCAAGTGTCTTTTAGACAATGGTTTTCTCAAGGCTACCCATTCACCATACAATACTCCCATTCTCCCAGTACTTAAGCCTAATGGGTTCTATCATCTGGTATAAGACCTCAGGATAATCAGTGATGCTGTTACCACAATTTACCCAGTGGGGCCAAATCCTTATACTATGTTCTCTCTTATTCCTCACTCCACCACTCACTTCACGATCCTAGACCTTAAAGATGCCTTTGTTTGCCATCTCCCTACACCATGATTGTCAGGATTCCTTTGCATTTACATGGACTGACCCAGACACTCTCAAGTCTCAACAACTTACCTGGACAGTGCTCCCTCAAGGCTTCAGGGATAGTCCTCATTTCTTTAGGCAAGCTCTTGCTGCTGACATTGCAGCACTTGAACCAAACCCAGCACTCTCCTTCAATACTTTGGTGACCTTCTCCTGTGTTCTCCATCCCATACTTTAGCCATGCAACATATAACCAGCCTCCTCAATTTTATTCCAGTTGTAGGTACAGGGTTTCTCCTGCGAAAGCTCAAGTAACTTTCCCAAATGTCAGGTATCTGGGTCTCTTACTCCTACCACTCTTTCCATCACTACAGATCACAAGGCTATTCTTTGGAATCTCCAGGTGCCCACAAACAACAGGTTCTATCTTTCCTAGGTTTAGCTAACTTCTTTCACCTCTGGATTCCTAATTTTGCAGCTGTAGCCCGACTCCTCTACAAAGCTTCCAAGGGCCCCTTATCAGAGCCCCTAGACCCCACTACACTCATATATGCTTCCTTTCATAAGCTAAAAGGGGCTTTTCTAAGGGCTTCAGTCCTTACCCTTCCTGACCCCACCCAACCCTTGACTCTGTACACTACCTCTTAAGGTCACAATACCGTAGGTGTACTGGAACACAAAAAGGGACCTTCTTTTCAAGTAGTAGCCTACTTGTCAAAACAGACAACCCAGTGTGAGGATGGGCACCTTGTCTCCGCACTCTTGCAGCCACACCTATTCTAACACAGGAAGCTAGAGTTCACATTAGGACAATCTATTACAGTACATTCACCTCAGCATCTCAATGAGCCTAACTGCAGTAAGACTCCCTACCCTGATGACCCCTTCATGCCTTCAACAGGTACATCTAGTCCTCTCTTGGGACCCTTCTATCTCTATTACAACTAGTAGTCCTCTCAACACAGCAATTTTGCTTCCCACCTCAGAAAACTACCCTGACCATGACTGTATTGAGGTCTTACAGGTGACTCCCACTCTTTCCCTGAAATAAGTAGAACACTTCTCACTTTAGCCTTTGACACATGGTTCACACATGGCAGTTCAACAAGCATAATCAGAAGAGAGCAGGGTATACAATAGTTAACTAGTCAAGAGTCATAGAGACTAAGCCACTGCCACCTAGGACATCTTCACAGAGGGCAGAACTTATTGCTCTTACATGGGCTCTTACACTAGCAAAAGGAAAAATCAGAAATATATACTCTGACTCAAAATACACATTTAGTATTTTATACTTCCATGCCACCATCCAGCAAGAAAGAGGATTTATCAACACTCAGGGAGCCCCCATCATTAATGCACTTCTCATTCTGAAACTCCTAGGACCAGACCAACTCCCAAAACAGGCAGCAGTTATTCGTTGTAGGGGACACCAGAATTCCACAGGCCCCACTGCCCAGGGTAATGCCTTTGCAGATACACAAGCCAACTTAGCTGCAAAAAGGCCATATCCTTTCTATCTTCTCCTGTTAATCCCAAACCTAATTACTCACCAAAACAACTACAATTGCTTCATAGATCAGGTCACACACAAAACACTCAGGGATGGATTTTCCAGGGATTGAAACTTGCTCTTGTAGATCAGCAGGCCTTAGACATCATCACTGACTTACACAACTGTTTCCATGTGGGATCATAGGCCCTATACAGGCTCTTAGCCCCAGTACTTACACATCCTTTTCTGAGGGCTATCATCTTTCAAATCACTCACAACTGTCATCTCTGTGTCAGAACCTCTCCTCAGGGACACTTACCACCCCCTTCCTTTCCTACTCACCAATTTCACAGACACACCCATGCTCAGGCCTGGCAGATAGATTTACACACATGCCCCACCACAAAACTCTTAAATATCTTCTTACCTTTGTCTGTACTTTTTCTGGATGGAGAGAAGCCTTTCCCACAACCAGCGAAACTGCTGACATAGTTACTGAAGTCCCATTGCAAGAAATCATTCCAAGGTTTGGTCTAGCTCAGAGTACCCAGTCAGATAAAGGTCCAGCCCTTATTTCTCCAATCACTCAACAGGTAACCTCAAGCTTACACATCCCCTGGCACCTACATATTCCATACCATCCTCAATCCTCAGGAAAATAGGAAAGGCAAATGCCCTCATAAAAACACAAAAACTCATTTTAGAACTGCACCAACCTTGGCCTCAACTTCTGCCCCTAGCTTTAGCCAAGCTCAGGGCACTTCCCCAGTCTCCTAGCTTTTTAAGCCCTTTTGAACTCTAGTACGGTCAGCCATTCCTACCCCACAATCTTTCTACCTCCCAAAGTCTCCCTCCACTTGCTGACTACATACCAATTCTCTCCTTCCTCTGACACTTGTTACAACAACATCATTATTTTTGTCTTCCCAAACCCTCTGGTTGGACCAAACTAGATCCTCCCATATCCCCAGGAGATCTAATTTATCTTAAATCTTCTAAATCTACAGGAATGCAACCAAAGTGGAGTGGCCCTGACCTGGTCTTCCTCGCAACTCCAATGGTGGTCAAGGTTGCTGGATTGCCTCCTGGTTCCACATCACTCAAGCTAAGCAGTGCCCTCCTACCCCTAACTCCCCTGACTCTAAAAATCCTGAGTGGTCATCACATCGCCTATCTCCCACCTGTCTCCATCTCACCAAGGGCCCATAGCCACAATTTTAAGACTGAGTCATGGTTTTTTTTTTTTTTTTCCTATTTGGCTCCTGATCCTTTACCTTCTATTAGTTATTCTATTTGCTCTAGGATTCTGGGCAGTCTTTCCTAAAGACTCCCACATTTTATGTAAGACTGTTTTCACACTATTCTACATAACAACTATCTGAGTTCTCTCCACCCTCAGTTGTTTAGTTAAACATGAGACCTCTCTGGGTGTAGGCCCTCATCTCACTTATAGTGACACAGCCACAACCCTCCCTACCTCTAGTATATAATTTCCCAAACATGATTTAACTTTCAGGCATTACATTTCTCATACTCACCAATCTCTCCAGCTCAGCCCCTGAACCAAGAACAAGACCTACCTACACTTTTACTTTTACCCTTTCAGATGGGGGAATAATGGCCTCAAGTAACTTCACCCTTTCCAACTCCATGCTCATTTTTCAGAGTTTTCCTCACAATGGCCCTGATGGAATGACACATTTAGATCAAGGGCACCTTTCCTTCTACCTCTCCTGAGTCCTTTAATTAGGATAGTGACCTGCCTCCTCATAGCACCTTGTCTTTTTATTTCTTCAATCCAGGATATAAGTGTTTACCAACGAGAAACTCCTTGTCCTGGCTGAAACGTCTGGTATCAGATTCTACATGGGCATCAACCATTATCCTGTCAACCCTCCTAAACCCCCAAACAATGGCCCATCCAGCAGGAAGTAGTAAGAGAGATTCTTCACCCTTTCCTAACAATACAAAGACAGAAATGAGTTTTTCCCTAGACTAAATTACAGGACAATATGGTGATCTAATATGGCAGAAAGCCAAAGTAAAACAATACCCTGATGACCACTTCTTCTTCCTTCTTCTGATTACAACTTTCTCCTTCCTTTCCCCATGCATGCAAAGAGAATTCCAATCAGTTCTGCATGTCATCAATGCCCACCCTAAGAGCCACTTCCAGTCAAAGATCAAATATACCCCTCAGTCCCCTGTATTTGGTCAGAGGAGATAGCTAAACTCCCTCCTAAGTTGTGGGTTCCTCTCCATGTCCTCAATAAAGGCATTCTTTCTTTATTTACTTTTGCTTCTCTACTGCACCAGAAAAACCTAAGAAATATTAACTCTTTCCTAGAGAGGACCATACTAAAACGTTAAATTGTGAAATTTAGCAGTACATGAAATCATTGTGGGGCATCTCCTAGATTAAAGATCAGCCTTTGTTTAATATATGTTACCACAACAAATCTGTAGGACTAATTGGCAAATTAGATGTCTCACAAAAGCCAGTAATTTTCAGTATAATATGAGAAGCCATTATATATATTATAATCAATGTCTCTGATATTTTCAAGTCTGCAGCCAAGATAACTGACACGTGTTACATTTTGTTGTTTGTTTTCAATAACAAACTTAGTAACTAAAACAAAGAATGTACTATTTTAGGTCAATTATTCTGTGATTGTGGATGTTAAAAACCAAACATTTCACTAATGAGTATTTTCCAAGATAATAATTTTCAGTTTTTAGTGTGTTTTTACTAGTAGAGATTCCACAAATATTAGTGAATTTGATTCATAATTTGAAAGGAACAAAATCCTTAATCAGTGATATATATATATATATATATATATATATATATATATATATACTTTGTCTTAAGAACACTAGTAACTAAAGGTGAAATCAACTCCTTCTCCAGGTCTGGGTCCATGATACAGCTAGCCAGCATGTTCTGGCACCCAGGTAGGCCATTTAGCTTTCTCTAGAAAAACACTAGCATACCCGCTACCTTAAGTGAGTAGTAGGCTAGGAACATTTCTAGTCTCTTTTCCTTTACCTGAGTGAATCATCTTTATGCTGCTATAGTTCTATCATCAGTAGGATTTAAAAGGTAATAGTATACACTGTGAAGTCTATTATGAGGTGTAAATTTTTTAAGGAAACCCCCTTTTGTTTTTGTAGTTGAATTTTGTGTATTTGGTGAGCATGTTGAACAATTTTTACACCTTGAGGATTATAAACAATTCCCATGTTAAGGGAAATATGAAAAGTTTTACAAAATGTTGGGAAGGCAACAATTTTATGAGCTGGGTCATTAGTAGTTTTAAGTGTAAAAAAAAATTAAACATGTATTCTGTATTCATGCACCTAGGGCTCCTGCTTGATGCTCCCACCTCCTGTAGCTCCTGCCTTGCTGCCTTGGGGCTGCAGGTGAGCTCCCCTGCAGGCAGTGGCTCATCAGCCTGAGGGGTAAACTATTTATCCTCAGCCTTGCCCATCAGCACAAATGCTTTTGTGGTGGTGACTGGGAGGGGGTCAGTGCCTGCCTTGGTGCTGGGGATGGGCTCTATCGCCAGTGCACAACCCCTCCCCAGGAGATGTAGCAGTCACCACCTCTGCAGCCCTGGTCTTTCTTTCTTTACTTTTTGTTTTTCTGAAAGCTATTGTATCTCCCATTGTCGCAAGTTGAGTGTGGTGGTGCAAGTGGATTGGCAGTTTAAAGGCTTGGCAGGGCCCCAGAGAAGTTTGCTTTGCAGCATACGGGAGGCAGGGAAACCGGGCTTTTGTCCCTTCACTCTCACAGCTGAAACAAGTAACCTTGTTCTTTCTCTTTCCTCTAGGCTGTGGATGAATAACTAGAGCTGCTACCAAGGAAGCCCCTGCACATGTGAGTGGCCAATGTCTGCACAAACCTGAATCATCTTAGACTGCATAGTTTGTTTCTTATGGGCTTGGAAGCCTCTTTGCAGCATTTGTTTTCATTTTTAAAGACCAATTGTTGAGTAACTAACTTGAAACATGATTCTGTTTTATGAAGGGTGGAAATCTCAGCCTGTAATGCAGCAAAATTTTCCTGAACTGAGAAGGAAAGAATTGCTTCTTGTGGCTCAGTTAAATTTATCAGGGGCTGTTTTTCTGTCATCTTTTTTCCCACTCAGGACTTGATTTTAAAATAGTGTTCGGAGCCAAATCCTTGTGGTGGCCCCAACAAACTTACAATCATTAAAATGTTATCTAGTCAAAATCCACAAAAGAAAGCAAATACAGGAATCAATAATACAACAAAGAGTTCCACATACATTTGTGGTTCCTGAGAATTTGTTTGCCCCATGTTTAACAATTCATAAAATCAATACATTCCTTTCTATTTGTTTTCATGAGCCAGTTTTTCTCTTTTACCCTAGTGAACTGTTTCTCTCTTTGGCCCTAATGAGTCATTTTTCTGTTGCCTCAATTTTTGCATGTGATGATGTCAATATTAATTCACCTCTGTGATTAATATGAAGTTATCAATGTACTTCACTCCCTTTGGTGTGCATGATGAGAAATGTTCCCTCTCCCACTATTTCTTCTTACCCTGATCCCTGTTCAGTATGTCCTGCACAGTTCCTAGTAGAGGGGTGGATGGTGAAAAG
Organism: Dasyprocta punctata; assembly: GCA_004363535.1. Lineage (NCBI taxonomy): Eukaryota > Metazoa > Chordata > Mammalia > Rodentia > Dasyproctidae > Dasyprocta > Dasyprocta punctata. The sequence goes on along the minus strand of RJWM01034410.1, from coordinate 11,429 downwards.
ACGTAGAAATAAAGACAAGAGACAGAAATCTGAGGTCAAGTGGGAGTAAAAGGTGAGAGGGAAGGAACTGCTCAACTAATGCAGTGCATTTATTTTTACACTTGTCAAATTGGTATCACATGACACCCCCCCTTTGCCTAGCAACCCATATTTTGAATTGTCTTAGGACTTGGTGTTGTCTGGACTGAAGCAACTTGTTTATATGACTTGCCTAGGGAACTCTTTGTTCTTGGAAGGGGCTTGCCTCACCCCTTCAGCCGCTTGCTACACTGTAAGATCACATTTTCAAGAATGGACAGATCATCCAGACAAACACTAATAAAAAGACAGTGAATTTGAACAACACAACAAACTAAATGGACTCAATACTCTAATATAGAACAATCTACAGAATAGTAGTAGAAATACAGTATCTTTGAAGCTATATGGAATATTTTCCAGAATAGATCACATGATGGGTACACAAAAATTTTAACAAATTGAAAAAGATTGAAAGAATGCCAACTATCTTCTCTCCAAAATACTATGAAACTACAAATAACAGCAGCAGTAATTTCACAAAATGCATAAATGCATTAAAACCCAAAGTTTTTGGATGCAGCAAATCAGTTATATAAGGAAAGTTTATAAATCAAATAATTTACAACAAAAAGAAATAGATCACATTATGATTTAAATGTCACTGTGCTTTCAAAATTTATGTTGAACTTTAACATCCAAGCAACAATATTTAAAGCTGGAGCCATTAAGAGGTGATTCATACATGCTCTGTCTTTTTGAACTGGATTACAAACTTGGCACTGTTATCCATTAGGGGGCTGCAAATCAAAACTCCAAGAGATGACATTTCCTACCCACAATAAGAATATTTCCTGGTGGAAATATAAAATAGTTCTGCTCCTGTGAAAATTCTAGTTGTTCTTCATAAAGTTGTACATGTACCAACTCCCCTTTATGCATATCATAATTATGCACTACAAATATATACTGATAAAATTAAAAATATTTAAAATAATGAAAAATAAAAATAATTTTTTATTATTTTATTTTATTTTATTTTATTTTATTTTGCAACACCGGGGATTGAACTCACAACCTCATGCCTGCCAGACAGGCGCTAAGTCACTGAGCCAAACTCCCAGCCCTGGTTGTTTTTGAGGCAGGGTCGCACTGTGTAGCTCAGGCCAGCCTTGCGCTCGTGTTGTAGCCCAAGCCGGTCTCGAACTCACAACGCTCCTCCTACCTCAGCCTCCCACGTGCTGGGATTAAAGGCATGCGCCACCAGGCCCGTCTATAATAAAAATAAATTTAGAATGAACATATAACCAAGAATTAGGTCCACACTGTGTGTGTTTACCCTGAAGAATTGAAAATAGAAACTCAAACAAGCATATATACATGCCTGCCATAGGAGCATCATTTACAACAGCAAATACGGAAAAAACTCAAATTCTGTCTCCCAGTGATGAAAAGCTTATGTAATATATGCGTGTAATAGAAAAATTATTTAGTTATAAAAATAATAGTGTACTGAAAGAAATTAGAATGTGAATGATCCTGAAAACCTCATACAAACTGAAAGAAACTAGATACAAGCATCTACATTGAGAAAGAAGGCAGACTGATGTTTGTCAAGGCCTGAGGGAGGGAGAAAATTGAGTAAGTGCTTCCTATGTGTGTTGTTTCCTTTAGACTTGGTGAGAAGGTTATGGAACTGGACAAAATGATTACTGGTTAATACTGGTTAATCGCGATTGTAATAAATGACACTGATTTATTTACTTGAAAATGATTGTTCTCATGTTACATGAATTTCACTGCTGTCATATAAAAAATAACCTCAGAAACAAACCATATGTAACTTGGAAAATTACAAATTAGTGGTAAGATACTGAACTATATTTAAGGGCCTAACAATAACAAGAGGATAGATTAGCAGAGAGAGACAGACAGAGATGAGAGAGATAGAGAGGCAGAGCCAGAGAGACAGAGAGACAGAGAGGGAGAGAGAGACAGAGACTGAGACTGAGACACACTTTATGTTGGACACTGGGCTGTACAGGGTTAAGTTGCTGAATATAGAGACCTCTGTCTGTGTTACAAAGCTCATATTCACAGTGATCTGAAGTCAAGATAACACCACAGCTGGAGCAGCCAAGAAAACAAGTTGCTGACACCCCCTATTCCAAGCAGTAAAGCTGCTAAATTTAGAGATCAAATAACTATCTTAATTGACAAAACTTACTGCTTGGAGAAACCTTTGAACTGACTTCCTAAAGTACTGCTCAGTTGCCCTTCTTTTGTTTGAAAACCAAATAAATACAGGTGTCCAGTGGAATTGTTGGTCTTTATTCATGGAAGAGGGAGTTTTGACCTTCCTGGACTCCGCAGATCATACTACTGGTCTCTTTAATTTAAACCATTCTCTGTCCCCTTATTTAGGAGATTGGGTCTAGACTAAAATTTCAATACTCTTAACCCACCTACATTATATGTCAAAGGAATATAGGCATCTTCCCACAAAGACAAGAACATCTCAAATTTATGTTTTTGCAGTGACTGAACATAAAGAGAAGCTATGTCTGATAGTGGTGATGATTGCTACAAATAAATTACAGGTTGCATTGCATACCGCTCAGATTTAGAGGTTGAAGTCTTAACTCTCAGACCTCACAGTGTGATTGGATTTGAAAACAGCACTTTCAACAAGGCAATGAATATCAAATGGGATAATATGGTGGGCCATTATGCAACATTATTGATGTCATTAATATTTAGAATGTTCTATGAGTGCAATGCTTTGCAATACGTTTATTTGCATATGGTTGATAGGAGTAGTCTGAGATCCTAAGAAAATATAAATGCTCTAGTTATGTCCATATCATAAAAAATATCACTTCAAACATGGGGAATAATGTATTCTATATAATCAAATATATATATATATATATATATATATATATATATATATGCCATTGGTACTATTTCATGCATACAAAATTATACATGGAACAATAGACCTTCTGTACATATATGCTCACCTCATTCAATAAGCCAAGAAAGAAGTCAAAGATATCTAATTTTCCACTTTCATATTCTAAAACATAGAAAGAAAATTTCTGAGATAAAGCTAGGATTCCTAGAACTCTAAAGAAATTATTTATTGAGAATATTTCACCTCAAGGTGATATACTAGAGTAAAATTAGTATAGTAATTGAGATTCTGTACAATTATCAAAAGATTCCTTGAAAACTTTGATATTAAATTTATTGTGTAATTTTCTTTTTCTATCTATAATAAAACCTTTATTAGTAATTGTGTTATGCAGATATCCACAAACCAAAGTTTGGAAATGTAGTAATCATACTTTGAATTTAGAAGAAATTTATTTAAATTAATTTAAAGGAATGGTGTTTCATTAGCAGCTAGTTTCACTAATAGATAGAAATATCAAATTCAGGAAAGTAACAGGAATTTTAAAGAAGAAAGATTACTTTATGACCTAAGTAATTTACTGATGTCTCTGTGAAGAATGAGAGTGATTAAACTCCATAACACATAGTGATTTTTAAATCTCATGGAACTGGGAAAAATTGGTTTTCTATATTCTGCAGAATGGATCAAATATGTTATGCATTTAAAAGTCTGTAATTTTTTTAATATAAAAAGCAACGTGTTTTCTAATCTTGAATCTTTCTGTAGTACACATAACTGGTCTTGCTTAGAATTTAACCAGCCATTGAAACAATGAACGCCTTCAGAAATTGCTAACTGTATTGCTGTTGTGCATAATTTAGACTTTCAAAGAATTCTGATAAAATTCCTTTCAATTAACTTAACTTAATTATTGGAAGAAGAAACTTTTAAGCTTGATAAACCATGAAGTTGTGTGAATTTTTAACAGAACTTTTTAGCATAAAAATAAGTAAATTTACAGCAATGAGAAATGTCAATAAAATGTCTTGACATCTGAACATCATCTCAAATGACACATAATTACTGATGTATAAATACATCTGAACTGTTGACTTTTAAGATAGAAAATAAAATGACTTTTATTTCATATACATGATTGCTAAAATGATTAACAACATAAAACACTTGCTTGAGTGCAAAATTTTATAATAAAAGTAAACTAAATTAAAGTTCAATCAAAATTAGAAAGTCATGGACAGAGGAAAGCAATATTTGAGAGTAATAAAATTGCGCAAGCATGACCTACGTAGACAAATCCTGATTGGATCTCTAAGAATATAATGTAAAAATATTCAAGTCAGCAGAAATAACAACAGCACACCGGCAAACAAAAATACTGACCTGTCTAAAATATGATTTAAATATAAGAAAACTAAATTCTAAGGAATTGTTCAGTCCAACCACTATGGAACTTAATAATTTACAATGTCAAGAAAAGGTCTTAAAATCTCATTGACAAACCTTATGTTGCATTGTGTATATCTATTTTATAATCTCAGGTTTCTCAGAGGGTGTTATTTCACTAAATCCCAATTGTTATGCATGAATATATACAATTACAGCAAGTTTCACAATATTCTCAAGAGAGAATTACTAGTTTAACCAGAAAAAGAAAGATCAACTCAAAGTAACAGGCAAGTGATGGCAATGGCTTTCTTATGAAAATAAGTTTATACATAAAAGGAAAAATAACATAAAATTAAATTATGCTTTTTAATTGAAAGTAGCATTACAATTATGAATTTTATAGATAGTTTCAATATAATCGATACACTTTGAGACCACGGAGTTAAGTGAAATAAATCAGACACTCAAGTAAATATCTTATGGTTTTTCTTATATAAGAAATTCAAAATATAAATAAAGAACAAAAGTTAGATCATAAGTAAAAGGTACATAGATATTTCTAAAAAGAAGGGGATTAAGAAATGGAGACATCGGGGAGGAAATAAAGGGTAAGAAAATGAAAATACTTTAAGATGTGTTATGTACATGGACCAACTCCCCACAAGAAATGTAATCATTAAGTGCTACAAATGCGTATTGATCAAAAATAAAATCTGAAAAAGATGCAGTATAAAAATAACTAAAAATAAATAAAAAATACAATCAGTCATACAATATAATCGCTAAATTAGTTTTCCATATATACCTTCTTCATTATGTTTAAAATCTAAATTCAATTTTATTTCTACTTACCCTTTACTTAATGCAAATTTAATTTTTTTCATAAACTCTAGCATTGTGCAATACAATTTAAATAAAAGTATGTTTTCTGCTTCTGCAAAACTAAAAGCAGAAGACAACCTGAACCTGCTGTCCTAAATCACATATAATCAATAAATAAGATAATATTATTAATTGTTTTAAATATGAAATTTTCCATTAGGTTCAGGCAAGCTAATACTTAAGAAAGAGAAGTTTATGTTCCCTGCAAGTTGAATGTATCAAGGTTAATTCCCAAAATGGTGTTATACAAGCTTAAGCATGTCACGACAAAACAGCAGCAGATGAGTGACTATGCAGATACTCTATAAAATTTCAGTTTGGGAATAAAGTTCAGGTTATTGAGCCAACATTTGAATAGACAAGTCGATTTCAAGAGGTCCAGGAACAAACTGAAGCATAAGCACAAAATCTGTATTAGATTAGGATCAAAATCAAATTTGTCGGTTCTATGGAATTATGTAAGTGGCTATACCATTCAGAATTGTGATTATTTTCTGATAAATACTGCATTCAAGTTATGTCAATTAGTACAGTGTTCTGATTCTGAAGAAAAAGTATTGGGCAACATTTGTTATTTTAATATGTTAATTTTTGGACTTTTATCGAGGTGATTTTTCTATATTGGAGATAAAGGGTTATCTTTTATCTTCATTCATTGAAACTTAAAATCTTTAGTTTGCTACTTGTCTGAATTTGTCACACCTTGGTGAAAATCTTTTTTTTTTATTTATTTATTTATTTTTTTTCCGGCACAGGGAATTGAACTCACAACCTCACACTTGCCAGGCAGGCGCTTAACACACTGAGCCAAACTCCAGACCCACCTCTATGATAATCTATTTCTTTATCCCTGAAACATTTACAGGAGTGAAGATAGTCTGAACAAGCCTGTAAGTTACAACATCATGATATCATATAAGTTTTACACATTATCCATCTCAGTTTTGTACATCAATACTTGGTCAGTAAAGTCTCTCTAACTACTATCATGGGTATGTGTAATACCATGTGGTAGAGAATGTTATGGAAAGGGAATATTGGTAGATCAAAATATTGTTTTTCATTTGTTTATTTGTTTTTGGTTTTGGATTTTTAAGGCAGTGTCTCTGTATGTAGCTTAAACTGGTTTTAAATTCACTATGTACTCCAGGCTGGTCTTAAACTTATGGTGATCTTTCTGCCTCAGTCTCCTGAGTACTAGGATCATAGGTGTGCACCACTGTGCACAGCTAGATCAAAATAGTATGAAGAACTTTCCATGATGTCTTAGTTACTTTTTGCTCGTTGCCGAGACAAAATACCTGACGCCCAAAGTTAGGGAAGGAAAGGTTTATTCTTACAGTTTCTCAGGAGTTTCAGTCCATAAAGTGGGCTCCAAGGCAGCATGGGATGACGGGGCTACAGTTCATGGCGGCTGCAAGCTGCAAGCCGCAATCCACGCTGGCGAAAGAGAGGGCGGAAGCCGGGAAGCAAGCAAGGGGAAGACCCGCCTTCCCTTATACTTTATCTCAGCTCCACCCCTGGGCGGGTGTAGCAGTCACGTCATTAATCCTGGCGCCATTAATCCTGGCGCTAGACAACAAACTGATCACAAGTGTCAGACTCAGCCCCATCAAAAGTATGAGGACTTGGGGGTACATAGCATATCCTATACACATGAAAATTGAATTTTGAAGTTGAATTTCATTTCATTTCAATTTCATTGGAGTCTCATAAGTTATTATTTTCTGTTTAAAAGAAAAATAAAGCATACATAATAGGAAGTAAGATGATAGATCTTTCTCAGCAGAGAAGAGGATCAAAAGTTGGAGGTGGGTGAATAAAGGGTAAAAATTGGGATGCATTTGTGATGTATTATGTTCATGTACTAACTCCTCACAGGAAATGTAAACATTATGTACTACAAACAAATATGAAAACATAAAATAAAAGGAATGGAATCAAGTGATGTGTTGAGGGACAGAAGGGAAAGAAGAATTAAGATGCATTATGTACCAGCTTCTCACAGGGAATATAAACATTATGTGCTAACAAATTAAAAAAAAACAAGAAAACAAACAAAAAACAAGAAGAAGAGGAAGGAGGAACAGGAGGGGCAAAGGATCTGGAGGAAGATGAAGAAGAAAAAGGAGGAGGAGGAGAAGTAGGAGGAGAAGGAGAAGTAGAAAGAGGAGGAGAAAAAGGAGAAGAAGCAGAAGAAGGAGAAAAAGAAGAAGAAATGGCCAATGTACACCAAAATGCAAAATTAAAAGAAAGAAATTATTGTACAGGAAGACAGGAAGAAATTGGAGGAAGTGTCAGTATCATGACATACAAGTGAAAGTCATAAAGGCATGGTTATAACTGGGAAAACTGGCACACACCTGTGAATGCAAGTATAGGTGAGTTATTTACTGGCTCCTTTCTTATTGTTCAGCAAGGAGGGATGGAAAGGAAAGGAAACAGCATTCCAGTCCATCTAAGGAAATGAACTAGGAAGATCTGTCCTTGGGGTTGTCCTGGGAAAAACTACAAATGTAGAGGAAAAATGGAAATTATTGCTGTTTTAGTAAAAGCATGAGTCAGTTCACGAGTTAATGTTATTTCCAGTGATAGAACTTTTCACATTAAGAACAAAGAATAAATCACAAATCTGAAATAATAGGTCTTAAACGTAAGAGTAGAGAGTTTGGAGAAGTGTGTGGACTACTTACAGATCTTTTTTGACCGTCTTCCTGGCTTCACTTTCCTCGCATCCAAAGGAAACCATTTTTCTGACGCTTGATGAGCGTGAGTGTGGCTTTCTTCTCTATACAAAAATGCCATTTTCCAGGCTCTATTGGTAACCTTGAATCTGGACCCTTTTTTCTCAATCTTGTAAGTCAACAATATCTGTGTGAGCACAATTCAGTCAACTGTATGTCTGGTTCTTATTGTGCTTGCACCTAGATGAATCTCTCCACCTTACTGACTAATGCTCTTAGAATGATCTCACCCAAATTATTAAGATAAATTTGCTAATCTCCATCTGCTTGAGATTTTTCTCTGTGGAAAAAAGTATCCTCCCACAGAGAATTGGTTACTTATATGCTGCTTGCCTATGTTGTTATTTCCAAGGTAAGTCTTGCATTAGAATTTGGATTCAATAAATTTCTTCAGCACCGGGGATTGAACTCACAACCTCACGCCTGCCTGACAGGCGCGTAAGCCACTGAGCCAAACTCCCAACCCTGGTTTTTTTGTGGCAGGGTCGCACTGTGTAGCTCAGCCCGCCTTGTGCTTGTGTTGTAGCCCAAGCCAGCCTCGAACTCACAACGCTCCTCCTACCTCAGCCTCCCGAGTGCTGGGATTAAAGGCGTGTGCCACCACGCCCGGCTGGATTCAATAAATTTAAATTTCAGCACTATTGGTGCGGTTTGGTTGCTAAACTTGATGTAACGTAGTTGCACATATCTTTAGGATTGAATTTTTGAATCCTATAAATCCTGTTATACTATGGTTATAGTATGCAGATACAGGATAAAGAAAACTAGAATCTCTATTAAACCTGCATAGTCTGTGTTCTATGATCTGGTAGTTTTACTGTAAGTAAATGAAGTCAGCAGATTATCTGTTTTTTGAAACTAGAAAACAATAAAGTGCTGGAAGATTTGTTACAGATATAATGAAAGAAAAACTAGTATTACTTTGCCTTTTGGATGAGACAAAAAATATGTAAAGAACTGAAAATATTGAAAAGAGCTTGTCATTTCAAATGTCAGTGATAGACGTAGTTGTATGTGCATTTAATGCAGTGGGAACAGACAGTATTAAATTTTCAAATACATTTCACAGAATAAATCGTTATAAAATATTCTTTGAAAGAGTAAAAGGCTTAACAGCACTGTCTCAAGGAAAGTACATACCTCGGTTCACACAAGTAGGTCATTAAAATTGAAGATAACAAAACTACTGTAGAAGCTAGAAATAGGTAATGAAAGTCTCACAAAGGAGGCTCAATTTAAATTCAACTTTATTAGTAAAAACATATTTCAGTGAGAATTATTTAGTACTAGGTGATAGCCTAACACTTTTACATGGATCTTTTAATTTTTACAAATAGCATGTGAAAGAATGCTCTATAATGTAGTTCTTTTCCCTTAATTTTCAAATAATGAAATAAATTAAAACAGTAATTTGGCTAATGTCAATGAAAAAACATGCTGCTAATCCAGACATATCAGTTAGTAAGTGTTAGGAGCCTGTTGGTAACTATTGTGTTATGAAACACAGGTAAAAGTTGGCTCTGTTGTATGAGAGGCTGGATATTGCTATTATAATATGTGGACGGGATTAGCAAACTTTTTCTGTAAAGAACCAGATTGCAAACATTTTAGTCTTCTCAAATCATGCAATTTCTGTGGCAATGACTCAACTCTGTATTTGTACTACAAAATGGACTCACACAATACACAAACAAATGGGCGTGGTGTGTTCTGATAAACCTTATTTGCAAAACAGGCAGTGGCCCAAAAATGTAGCATGTGGTGGTGAATGGATTGCCAAGCCTTAGTAATAGTGCCAGCTGGTTATTGTCTTATGCTTTTGATGCTAGAAGAAAACAAACAAAAGTGTTCCAGTTTTAAAGCAAAACATAATAGAGCTGCTCATATTCACATCATTGAAATAAACTTCATAACATGAGAAAAGTGTGTATCCTCAATGAGATACTTAATGATGTAGAACTTATTAGTTTAACATATACATAAGATGTTTGATAAACAATTGAAGGAATAATGTTGAGGATTTTATGTGTTTTCCTTGCCTCGACATTATTCTTTCATTCAGCAAACATTGTTAGCATCATAAAAACTATGTATCTTGCACACAAGGCAATAGACAGATGTCATGATTAGCTACCAGTTACCAAGTTTAAACTCTCTCCCTTTCAAATTTTGTGCTTAGCCTACTGGTTTAGTGGATATTGTTTCTTTAGCTGAGCTAAGAATAGGAAAAAAGAAGGGCTACATTCCAGGATGAATGCAAAATTTTTATCCACATCTAAGATAGTCAAATTGAATTAAGTCCTGCAAACAAATAGCAATGCAATCACACTACTTGGTTTCAAGCATACATAATTTTCATGAAACATTTTTCCTAAAAAATACGTATTCCAGAGGAATAGTTCTCACCCATTAAAAAATGAGATAGTCTTTAGAGTCCTGTCTGTATTCTGTTAGGATTGTGGAGATTCATTTAAATTGTTTTATCTTTGTAGCTTTAGGATGGCAAATGAAAAACCTGTGAAAAAGTCCTATCATATCGATTTTACAAACACAGTGGTGGGATTAAGGAAATCTTATAATTTAATTATAATATCTGAGATAGTGGGACCCAATAGTTTTTCAGAAACAAACTTGCAAGTGTGAGTATTTCTTATCTGCTTTATGCTCCAGTCAGACTTGGCTTCTGAATGAAGCAAGGCTGAATATATCTGCATCAGGGTTTTTGGCCTGACATAGCAAAATAGCATAAACCATGTGATTTAATAACAGTGAGAGATTAATTTTTATTAATGATTTATTAATTTTAATTATTTATTGTTTAATTAATTAACCTCTCACTGTTATTTATACACTATGCCATTTTAAAGTTTTAACCTAGAGTTTAGTCCTTTATATACATTCTCATATAAATCATTTACATTTTTCCTGTTGTCTCAATACTAGCAATTGTACTGCAGTTTAAAGATGTTCAGTGAAATATTTTATAAGTAAAGCAATGGCTATTTTGGCCCTTAAGTTTGAAACCACTAAATGAAAAATGATCATCTCAGATTGTGCAACATGTATTATATTTTAACTTTTTAATAATTAACTCTAAAAACAGATTGTTGTAGTCAGGGGTTACAGGGAGAACAACTACATACAGGACACAGGGTTTGTAATACTGTTTTATAATAATCACCCAAAGTTAAACACGAGATGGTGCAGGAAGATCTGTCCACAACACTAAGACCCAGGATAGTCGAGGGCCTGAATCCCACAGCAATATCATGCAAGAGTGCCACTAGAGACCCGAATGCATGACAATGCCTCCCACAGTACCAACTGGGAACCTAAGAGCCCCCAATAAGGGCTCACGCCAGTTTATTTACGGTTCTGTGCTGGGAAGGCCACAGGTCAGCGGTGGAACCAGAAAGTCTATGCCAGCAGGGTGAAGGAGCTGTGCAGTGGGTTGAGGGTTCTACGTAGGAGCCGAGAAG
>RJWM01034409.1:0-19761 GCA_004363535.1 Dasyprocta punctata | reverse complement strand
CACCAATCTACAGGCTTGCAGCCCAGGTGGGAGACAGTGAAGCCAGTGTGCCTTTGAAAACCAGCCTTCTGCTTGGGCAGGCACGTCTCTTCCCACCGCCACTGCCTGTAGACATCAGACCCCAGCTCCCTCAGCCTTTGAATGCAGACTCTACCAGCGACTCTCCAGGGAGCCTCCAGGCCTTCGGTGTTGGGCTGCACTGCGTCTCTGGTTTCCCAAGAAGCTTCACGCTTCCGGGACTGCGCAGTCACTGGATTCCCCTGGTTCGCTAGCATGCGGATGGTCACTGTGCACTCTCTTTCCTCCGGTCCTGGAAGCGTACGTAGTAAACCCCATGCATCATCAGTGTATTCTGTGGATTCTGTTCCTCTACTGAACTCTATGCAACATGATGCTCACCTGAGAAGAGTTCTGTGGGGCTCTGGGCATTTTGAACAAGGTTTGAAAGTATCTGATAGTCGTATCCCTTTTGCTCCACGAGGAGGTATATATTTGAGGAGGGTCAGACAGTATCTTCTTGTGAATTTCTCCTCAAGGTGTATGTAGTGAAGGTCCATTTCATTAATATTTATGGTGTATATTAGAAAGCATATATAATGTCTTGGGCCAATGATTTCATGAACGAATGTTGTGACAATATCAAGTTGTTTCAAAAGTTCCTCCATCTTTAGCTGACTTTCTGTGCTTCTCTTGGTGCAGAAAAGTATAACAATTCCTCCACCAGCACTGGTACTGTTATATATTTTATACTTTGAGGAACTCAGCTCCAAAGCAGGTGGCCCAGAGCAACAAGTCCTCTTGTATGACTTTGAGGTAAGTACTGGCACCTGATATTTTAAAGTATATTCCTCTGTTTCAGTTAATCTTATATCGTTTCTATTATTCCAGGCAAAGCAGTATAAGTTAGCCAGCTCCTTGTTCTAGTTTAAAAGTCTCACAAAAGTAATGCATTTCCTTTCTTTACATCTGATCCATTCCTGAAACTGTGAACTCTCACCAGGTGATAGACTTGCACGTTAGAATAGATGTTTTGTTTTAGAAAGTTAAAATGTGCTACAATTTCCTTACTTTCACTTCCTTTTTTAAAGAAGGCATTTTCAGACACTGTGTACTGCGTATTCTTCAACTGTTTTCTTAAAAAGCTGTACACCTTGCTAATAAACTGAAATTCTCAACATACCATTAAAGGTAAAGTTTTTTGTTTTTGAGATACTGAAAAAAAGATTTTGGGTCTGGATTATTGCTCAGGGACACAGTGCCTGCCTGGCAAATGTGAGACTGTGAGTTTGATTCCTGGTATCCAAAACAAACAAACAAACAAACAAAAAATGGTTTCACATTTGTATCAACTATTAATTTGTGATACTTATATAAAATGGTCTCAGAGATTTCATTTTTATAAGTGGAATAATTCATCTAAAAAATGTTTCTTCATCAAGCCAGATGTGGTGGCACATGCTTGTAATCCCAGCACTTGGGAGACTGGGGCAAGGAGGAGTGCTGAGTTCGAGGCCGGCCTGGGCTACAGTGTGAGTTCAAGGCCAGTGTGAGCCATATAATGAAACAATGCCTCAAAGAAGACCAAAAAAAAAAAAAAAAAAAGTTTCTTCATCAAACAATGAGTAAGAGTTCATATTCAACATATATATATATATATAGATAGATAGATATACATATATGAACTTACCTATTAAATTAGCAATGTTGATGTACAACATCAAAAGTCTAAGGCTGTTCAAAAGCTGAATATGTAAAATTTCATGATAGTAGCACATTAGAAAAAGTTAAGAGATAAAAATAGTACAAACAAAATAAGATAACTTTTTGTGCCATGTCTAAGAACATAATACATACCTAAGAATATAATAATATATATCTAAGTAAATAACTCAAAGATTTTTATCAATTATTTATTTATTACTTAATGTAATAATCTTAGAAGCACATTGCACTTTTTATTTCCCTCTTCTAATTCCATCTTCCTTCCTCTCTGAACCCTCTATTTGCTCTCCTTCCCTCTGTTTCTTTTTTCCTTCCAGAATTGCTTGCCATGTAACTATCTTTGGCTTGCACGGTGCCATGAGTGGATATGGAAAAGTATGTCAAATGGTTCCTGTCTTACACAGAGTCAATTGGGGAGACCATATACATGGAGCTCTGTAGATTTAGCTCTGCACATGAAATAAAGAACCACATTAGGTATTTGTAGTACAGACATCTGATGATAGTATATTTAGTAAGAGGCCCCAAGAAGTGCTTTAATTAGGGAATACAAGTTCAAGGGAAAGAAGGGGAATAAAAGTTTCTCCAAGAATTTAAGTAGCCAGGGAAAGCCACTTAGAGAAAGAAAATCTTGAGCTGATTCTTCAAAGGCTGCTAATACTTGTATTAACAAAGACTGAGCAAAATTGAAGAGGATAATTCTGGCCACAACAGTCCGATGTTCTAAGAGTCATACACAGGAGAGACTGGCTAGAGCAGGAAAGACTGGAAAGAGAAGGTGATTTATATGGCTGAGGACTAAGGTTGGGTTCATGCTACAGCCCAATAATTAGCAACTTAACCATCTTATCCCAAAAGGACTCTTAGACCATGGATCCTTGTTTGGAGTTTTCCAAGACCAGTTCTCAGTCGCCTGCCCATATCTCTTCAGCATTCATGTCTACATGAAGAAGGCTGTTAGCACCTATAATTTTCTGCCTGAGGGTTTTTTCCTACCCTATGGTCATGGGAGCATGCTTGGGTAGTAGAGACAGCAGGCTGGGAGTTTCAGAGAGAGAAAGAGTTAAGACCCTCACCCAGTTTATGGGACTTGGTGGATGACTATTCCAGCTATTCTACCCCTCAGAATAATACCACAGCTTATTCTTAATTGCCTCGTGATGTTTCCAGTCAGTAATGAACTCATTTCCCACAATGAACACTATCCTTGTAATACGTCACGCTATTGGTTGCCTTCATTTCCCTGTCTCACTTCCCTACTCTTTTACTGGTGGTTTCTAGTGTCATTTAACAGACAAATTATTTGCACTTGAATGCATATCTCAGAGTTCTCCAAGACACAGTCACCTTCTTTTATGCATATCAGTTCCATTCACTGAAAATGACAACCCTTTTCTGTGTGCAAGACACCTCACTTTTACAAGGTATTTTACTGGATACAAAGAAGACATGACTTTTGGATAAAATGGAACATTTGATGCATTACTGTCTAATTCTAGGTGCTATAATAACTCAAGTCCCCAAAGAAGATTATTTCTCACTGAAATAACACTCCAATGAGGTTTTACTCTAGGAAGTCAGTCAAGGTCTCTGTTGGCAGAATGTCATTTTCTGCCATTGCCACATATGGCCAGGGTTCTGCTGGAGGTTATCACCTTCTCAGTTGGTAGGAAGGAAGAAAGAACAGGAGGAGTGTGCTCATGCAAGGGTTTGTTTGTTCCTTTGTCTTATTTTGTTCAGAGGTGGTAGGCATCCCTTCCACTCACATTGTATTCCATTCAAATTCAATATTGTAGTTACATCCCAGTACAAGGCAGGCAGGAAGATGTAGTCCAGTTGTATTTAGAAGGAGCAGAAATTGGATTTGGTGTACAAGTCTTTGAAAGAAGAAAGACATATTAATTGAACCGATGATCAAAAACAAATGCAAAAGTAAAGTAAGTACTCCAAGAGGGCAAATGACGGTGTCTGCTTGGTCCACCAGTGTATGCTCATCTACTTTCATGGTTCTTGACACTTGCAAGGCAAAAAATATTTGTTGAGTGCATACCAAGTCTTATCATTTCCTCACTGGGGGTTTGCTGTAAGTCCTATTTATCTCTTATTTCCATGGCTTGCTTCAATATTTACCTTGAAGTCTCAATTTATGTAGAAGTGAGTTAGGATCTCATGCTCTTTCTGCACTGAGGTAATGTCCAGATTGTACTTTCCAAAAGAAAAGAGTCCTTTAAAAATTTCCAGCCTTTGGAGTTTAAGTAGGCTTCTCATTTAATCTGGAGGTCATTTAAAAAATGTAAAGGAAGAATGAGGATTTTCGTTTATCTCCTAACAAATACTATGTATGCTCTGACTATCATGACTATGGAATATCAAGAAGAGTTGCAAAGGGCCGGGAGTTTGGCTCAGCGGCATAAGGGCCTGTCTGTCAGGCACGAGGCTGTGAGTTCAAGCCCCTGTGCCAAAAAAAAAAAAAAAAAAAAAGCTGCAATCTGGTAGCCAAGATTTTGAATATCATAATATAATGGTTGGAGCCAGTATGGATCTTTGTCTAGGTGGTTGGGATGGTTGGAGGCTGTCTGCACCTCTGACTCTCTCTGATACCGTCAGTTAATAATCTATGTTAAGCTTCTTTACATTGGTGGCTGGATCCCAAGAGAGAGAAAGTGGGAACTGCATGGCTACTTGAGGCCAAGGGTCTAGATCCCACACAACATCATTAGTATTCTATCAGTCTAAGCAAATCACAGGGACAGACTGAGGTTCAAGACCAGGGGATTAGAATCTCTACTTAATGGAAGAAGCTGTGTGCTATTAGAGACATGCAAGGACCTGTTGGTAACCATATTTGTAGATGATCTACCTCAATAATCCAACTTGTCCCAGTCATAACTTGGGGGAGAGAGAAAGACTTCAAAGTCTTTAGGGTTGTGTGGAAAACTGACTAGATATTAGACATGGAGAAAGGCTAAAGCTGATGGCAAAGAGAAGGAAATGTTGCTTCATAGAGCTGAAGGGGGCAGTGAAAATCAGGCTAGTGCATTATTTCCTGCCTTGCATGATGCTGGGCTTATTCATTCATCTAACAAATATTTAATGCAGCGGACTGGAAACTGATACACGATTGCTGAAAGGAGTATTGTCCATATAAGCTGCCTCTTCAGAGAGCAACGAACATTTTAAAATTAAATTATTTGGTCAGAGGACAAGAAGAGAGAGAGAAGGAGGGAGAAAGAGAGGGAGGGAGGGAGTGAGGGGGAAAGAGAGAGAGAGAGAGAGACAGAGAGAGAACCAAGGGCCATGAGTAAGAGTGCCAGAGGCAAATGAAGGGCAGGTTCCCACAGGTTTCCTGTATGGATCCAGTTTAAGGAATTAAATTCTAAATTAAAGTAGTATAGACAATTAGAGCATAGCTGGCACATTAGGGAAAAAAAGCCAGTCCATGAGTTTGCTCAGTCATTGCGTTAGCTGGAGATAATGGTTCCAGAGTGTTGCAAGAAATTTTGTCACGGGTTAATAAATCACTGGAAAAGTGATTTATTTGTTTTGTTTTGTTTTGTAGAACTGGAGAGTGAACCCAGGGCCTTCATTCTAAACTATATCTCACCTCCTCTCCTTAATTTTTTTTTTTTTTAGATAGGTCTCATCTGTTGCTAAGTTGCCCTGGCTGAGCTTGAACTGTCTCAGCGTCCCAAAAGTCCTGGTATTGTAGACATATGCCACCATGTCTGATCATCAGAAAAGAATATGAAGTTAAAAGCACATGTGTTTCTTGGATTTTTGCAACTGGCCAAAAGTAAGGCACAATTTGGAATTAAAAGACTCTAAAGTTTCAGGCAACTTCAGGTAGAGTGTCTGCTGGTTTTAGTTCCCTGTAGAGGATATCAGGGATTAGGGGTTCAAAGAGAACTCTAGAATGAGATAGAGGCATTACTGGTGTTCCAGTCTTACATCTTGTCTGTATCACTTTAGTACAAACTGGCTATCCTCAACCTTTTCCTTGCTTGAAGGCTTTTTTTTTTTTATGTGATTGGACCTAGTTTTACCACTACAATACATAGGATATTCATTTTCCTCCCTCAGCATCCCTTTATCAA
This sequence comes from Dasyprocta punctata, assembly GCA_004363535.1. NCBI lineage: Eukaryota > Metazoa > Chordata > Mammalia > Rodentia > Dasyproctidae > Dasyprocta > Dasyprocta punctata. Next base: position 13,945 of record RJWM01034409.1, on the reverse strand, counting down.
TAGCATACAAGATTTGACATAAAAATACTCCAATTCTCTTGCTCCTCGAAAGGGTAACTTTGAAGTGTGTGTTCTTTACTGGCTAAGTGAAATTTAACTCTACTAACCTATGACTGGAAATTGATTTGATAGGTTTTTTTTGTTTTTGTTTTTGTTTTTTGGTACCAGGAATCGAACTCACAACCTCACGCTTGCCAGGCAGCAACTTGTGCCACTGAGCTATATCCCCAGCCTGATAGCATGTTCTTGACTGACTGTCTTCATTTTGTTGTTATTGTTATTTTGGGGGAAGGGCTGACAAGGTCTTGCTTTGTGACCCAGGCTGGCCTCAAACTTCTGTGCTCAAGTTTTCTCTCACCCTGGGGGCTGGAATTATAGGTATGCACCACTGCACCCACCCACCTTCATCTTTGGCACTTTTAAAATATAATGAGTTATTGGGGAATATGAGATATAGTAAGACCAATAGACCAAGAGTTGACTGCCTTTGAAGCAGCAGGTTATCCCTGCTGGTTTCCAAGAGGATGCCCATGTCACTCCACAGGGAGGGAGCAGGGTAGGAAAGAGAAGCATTGAGGTTGGTCAGCACACAGGAGAATGGAGACTGTGGTTCCTGTGGGAAGGAATAAAAGTGAAGTGAGCAAGATTGGCTTATTTGAATAGTTGTGGCTGGCTGTTAGATGGCAGCCAGTCCCACTTGTCTGATATCTGGCCCTGGAATGATTAAAGCAGGTGGGCTATAGTGTAGAGTGGGAGAATGCCACATAGGAGGGGGTAGGATGTGGGCGCTGAATGGGTTGGTTCCTATTTACAAATGTGCTGGAGGGCAGGTTGTTTCCTATTTCCCAGACACTGGGTAATGCTGAGAGGGGTAGCTCTGATCTGTTAGTACCTTGCGTTACCTGTGTCAAAGAATCAGAATACAGAAGTAAAAGGCACAGTTCACTGTTGCTTGCTTCCCTTCTCCCATATCAGTGATCGCATCTCCTCCCAAATTACCTGCGTCCCAATTCTTCTCTCAGCCTGTGTTTTAAGGGGAATCTAAACACTTTATAGACAGTTAGAGTGACTTGGCATAATCTGGATTTTAGGCTGATCAGCTAAACTGGTGATAGTGAGAAGAAAGAGATTCTCTAGAATGCTCAAAATATTTTTACACTTGAAATCATGTTAGTTGAATAGAACTGTATTGCACAGATAAACACACACACACACCCCTTTCCTCCAAGACAAATGTAATCCCAATTTTGATTATCAAAACTGCTTGCATGAGGTGCTGATGCCAGATTGTATCATTCCATGAGAACTGATTAGAAAATGTTCAGGAAATGTAAAAACTGGTCATCAAACTGTAAATAGTTTGAAATTGGCCATGATGGGAATATTTACATCACTCAGATTGGCAAATGCCGCAAATCAAGGCTTTCCCCAACCCCAGAAATCTACTTTACCAACTACACCACTACTATGGTGGGAAAATTATGAGTAAAAGAACATAGTGTCATGGAATTTGAGCATTGAGAGAATGACCAGGGACCTCTAATCAAAATTCCTACATTTAAATATAGGCAATAAGGCCCTAAGAGATTGAGGGAAGGAGCTGCCTGGAAAAAGAGGTGATTATAGACAGCAATACATAAATTAATGCAAATCTTGGTAAGATCCCTGAAAATGTAATACCTGTGCTAGGATTTTAGAATTCGTAAAGATAAGTTGGCATATTTTTCATTTTCAGATTTTATTTGCAGGGTAGTGTGTGTGTGTGTGTGTGCGCGCGCGCGCGCATGTATTGAGGATAGGAAAAAGAAGGAAAGAGAAAGAGGGAGAGTCTTCTACAGTATTCACTATTGACAGTTCAATTTAATAAGACCATTTTGGTAAAGCCTGGAAAATAAATAAATAAAAATTCCCTGAGCATTCGTTGACACTGTAAATATGGAAAGTCTGTTATTGAATAGCAGCTAGTAGATGCCAAGAGGGAATGTTGTGACAAAATCTCAACCAAATATTGATATGAACATATTTCTGTTTGTCTGAAAATATGTTCTCTCCGTATGGGAAAGAAAACTGTAAGGAGAGAAGCACAAACAACACATTGAAGAAATGTTGAGTGGAGAAGCTGTTTATCTGCCAGAGCGAACCACTCCTCTTCATTCTGTGAATTTCCCTAGGGAGGGTGTCGTGAAATTTACTTACACAAATAGGGAGCCAAAATCTTTCCACTCAAGGAAAAATGACAGATTTCAAGGACTGCTATTTGGTAAGGGTGAAAACACACACAATATGGTTCTGCTCTGAGCAGGTATTTTGATTGAACACTGGGACTTTTAAGCCACCAGGGAAGATTAAATGATTTTACTTTTAGAAAATTGTGTGTACTTACATAGTAACTTACAGAAATTTATATTGGTTTCATTATCTTTGTTTCTAAGAGCTCAGTACGTTTTGAACTGAGTGGACCCAACGGAGAATTCATCTCACTTCTTTAGTCTGCATATCAGAATCTAGATTAAGAAAAATCAGATTACTATCCTCCAGTCTTTTTTTTTCCTGTTTATATATGAAGCATATTGAGATAAACCAAACGTTGATGCCCTCCCAAAATCCGTAAATTGAAACCTAATCCCAAATGTGAGGGTATTTGAAGGTGGGAGCCTTTGGGAAATAATTAGTTTATGGGGGTAAAGCCCTCAGGAACGGGACTGTCACCTCTATAAAATGTATTCCAGAAATTCCCTTGTACCTTCAGCCGAGCAAAAACACACAAAGAAGAGGTCATCATCTATGGACAAAAAAGAGAGCCCCTACTAGATACTACACTGCACCTTTTCCTTGGGGAATAAATTTCTGTTGTTTAAGTTCTCAGCCTATGGTGTTTTTTTTTTTTTTTTTCCCTGTAGGAGTGGATTAAGACATACATTATTCAGATTAACTGAAAGAAAGAGATCAAGCTAGAAAGATGAAAACTAAAACAGCCAGAATACATTATACTAGTTCAGCCATTGAGTGTATCTCCACTGAGGGACAAATACCTGACCAATGAGTGCACCTCAAAACTCTCTAGGTCATCAGAAAGAAAGGCAGTTACAACCAAGAAGAGAATAAGGAAGGTAGACAACCAAATATAATATGGCACCCTGGAAGGGATCTTGTAACAGAAAAACAACATTAGGGGAAGACTGAAAGAATTTAAATAGGGCTGGGGATATAGCTCAGCAGCACAGCACCTGCCTGAGATCCTGAGTTCAATTCCTGGTACCAAAAGAAAAAACAGAAGAATTTAAATAAAATATGACCTGTAGTTAATAAAACTGTACCAATGTTGATTCACTTATTGTGAAAGACATATCATCAGTCAATGTTGAATGTTGATGATAATAAAAACTGGGTATGAAGTATCTCCATAATATCCATTAGAAGCTTACTTTTTTTAAAGAGCAGAATATATTTACTGAGAGAAAGAAATCTTTTGTCTGAGGGACAGAAGGGGTCTCGGGCAGGTTGCCAGGGACTCTGTCTTTTCTAGGGACTTTTATAGCGTGAAATCATGGGGTGAGATGGGTTCAAGTTGGGGAAGAAGGGGAGATATTAGCAGAAGGATTAGGAATGTACATATAGCACTCACTGTTTATAATTGCACAAGTACGCCCCTGTGCTGCTGTTAGAATGTCTAATGCCACCCGATTTTGGAGGACAGCTTGCCTCATTAATTTTACTTCTTCATTTAAGAGAGAGAAACGAGCAGCAGTGTCATTTAAGGCCCACTAAGTATAGTTAGTCAAGGCCTCGATATGTTGCATGATGTCTTCTAATCCTAGGGGAGGGTAAATAGGCTAAGTGAGCATACCATTGAAACAACTTCTGGACCACAATGTCTTAGGCGGGGTAAATTTGCAGGTTTGTCAATACTTTGACACTTCTGCCTTGTAACCGTGTGAATCCTAATGTGCATCTGTCTATCCATCCAGGGGGCAGCCAGGGCCACAGATTGGTTCCACAAGACCAATGAGTGCCATTGGGGGCTCCCTATCTAATTCCAGGGCAATTAAACCAGTCTTTTGCAAACCAGTCATTAGCCTATAAAGTTACTGTGTTTATATGTTGTTCAAGGGGTGTCCATCCCAAGTATTTAGTGGCATTAGACCAATGAGAATAAGAGTGGTTCTTTTGTTTCCAGCATAAGGGGGCTGTTCTACTGAGACATCCTAAGGTGGGAGTTATATATTCATCCCATATTTGAAAATAACCATCTTGGTATCTGTGCTTGTTGGCTCTCAAGATAGGACTTTTACTTTTATTTATTAGGGGCTTTATTAGTGCTTTAGAGAGGCTTCAGTGGCATTGTTAGAAAAAATTTGATTATATCCAGGATCATTAAAAGTATAATTTATAGGCCGTATTATTACTGTATAATTGTGGACTGAACTATGAACTACTGAACTTTTTCTTATCTCATTAATATAGTCTTAAGTCACATATCCAGCAAGAGGTTTGTTGTAATGATGTTGCATATTCTTGTGCCCACATTAGAAAGGAATTGCACCCTCTTTTAAGTGGTGAAGTGATTAGTAAAAGAGCTAATAGTAACATTACTTGTGTGAAGACTTTATTTTTCTCTTGAAGAGGAATCTTATGTCTTGTATGGGTTCACGGGAGTACGTGGGTGGTTGTTCACCTTCAGTGACAATCTCTGGTTTCCAGGGTTGGAGTCTGGTGTGATGTATCCAGGAGTCCAGGCCTGTTGTCTTGACTGCAGAAGAAGTGCACAGGATCACAGTATAAGGTCCTTCCCAAGTTGGTCCTCTATATTCCCTTTTGGCTCTAGGGGGTAGGCAGACCACGCACATGTGCAGAGAAATATCAAATGGCTCTTTGTCAACATGGAAGGGTCAAACATCTTGCAGTGCTTAAGAATGTATTCCAAAGGAGTAAGGGGCTTTGGCACTGAGTTGCTCATGTCTCTCTAGAATAATCTCAGTGGAAGACCTCCAAATGATACAGGGGAATGAAACTCTCAACCTACTATATGTCTGTTACTAGTTCATGGTCTCTAAAAATTGAAGGATGAATTTTAGGAACAATGGAGGTTAAGAGCAGAATATATTTATTGAGAGAAAGAAAGCTTCTGTCTGAGGGACAGAAGGGATCCCAAGCGGATTGCCCTAGAAGCTTACTTTTGAGGATGATAGCATTTAGTTTTAGCTTTTTGTTTTGTTTTGTTTTACTTAATGTTTGCATACAATCTTATCTTGCTGCTCTCAGGAAAAGGAGACATGTGCTTTATGCAAGGGAATGAGAGATAAGAGAAATTAAATATTTCAAAGTAAAAATCAGCAATGACCTATGAAGAATTTGAGGCAACAGTGAATAGCTTGTGTCAGATGAATTCTAGTAGTGACAATACTCAATAACCAAACCAGTGAGCATTTCATGAATGGGAATTGTCTTGTTCTCACTAAATAACTGTATCATGGGAAGTACCTTACTAGAAAGAAACCAAGATGCAAAGTTTAACTTGTTTTTATGAAGCTCTGGTGGCTGCTTGATAATGAAGCATGCTTCCCATGCCCGTGCTTATTTTCTGTGTCTATTTTTTTTTTTTTGTGATAGTCTCCAATGATGACTATGATCTTCCTTCCCATCTGTACTGCTGTCTTCACATCAAGAGCAAGTATCTAATTTCTCTTCAGTCTGGGTCAGGCTGAGTGGCTGCTTCAGCAATAGAATGGGAAGGAACTGACTTTCAGATAATTCTCAGGTTGCGTGCAAGAAGCCTATGGCTATCCCGGGCCACCTGGAATGCTTGGTCCCAGGACATGTGCTCTCAGGAGTCTGCTTGGAACCTAACTACCACAATGCAAATAGAGAAAGCCACATGGAAAGGTTGCACACAGATACTCTTGAGGTCAGTCCCGGATGAACTTCCTGTCCCACAGAACCAGCATTCAGCGCTCAAATCAGGTAGCCATTTAGATGTCCAGCCCAGCTGAACCAACCCATGATTCAAGAGCCAGCCACCACCTGACTAAGTCTGTGTCAGAGATTCCATGCAAAAATAGCTCAAAGGAACACAACCAACCCATTAATGGAGTTGTGAATGAAAATAACAAATAATTATTTTGAGCCGATAAATTTAGGAATGATTTGTTAAGCAGCAATAGATAACTAGAACCACCCACACCCACACCCATTTTTTTTTTTTTTTTTTGTGGCACCGGGGATCGAACTCACAACCTCACGCCTGTCAGACAGGCGCTTAAGTCACTGAGCCAAACTCCCAGCCCTCCACACCCATTTTTAAAAAGCAGTCTGTTTATATAATTCCCAAGTCTGACCAATAGGTAAGTTGGGCCATAAAAGTCAATTTGCACCATCTTTGTATTATTTTGCATAATTGGAAATCAATAGCATTTTATTAAATACAACATATATTGAGAGTTTTGAGCACTGCATATCCAATGATAAAATATGTACATTCTGATCTTACAGTTCATAGGACTAAGTTGGTAGAGAGCAATGAACGGTTTTGACTTACAGGAATTTACAATTGGCCATATTTTCTCTCAGGTTTTTTTTTTTTTTTTTTGGTGCTGGGAGTTGAACTCACGACTTCATGCTTGCCAGGCAGGTGCTTGTGCCACTGAGCTAAACCCCCAGCCGTTTTCTCTCAGTTTTAATACCTCTTTCACTCTTTAAAATTACAGAACTCTACAAAAGAGTTGGGCAGCATTTAAAAAATTAATTACTGTATTTTTTTGGTTGCCCTCACTTTATAGCATCTTTCTGTGTCCAAAAGAAGAAAAGAAAGAAAATGAAGGGAGGGAGTGGGCAAATATTTGGTAGCTGTCATTGACTGTCTTTTGTATTTTACCCTTCCATATCTCCAGATGTTTACCAAGAAAACAAAACAAAATAAAACCTATCAAACCTCTACCACAACGTTGCAGGCACTCTTCTACATGTGTCATACATAGTTAACTAATTGAATATGTAAAGCAACTCTATGACTGAGGAATTATGAACATTCTTATTGTACAGTTGGAGGAACTGAAGGACAGACTATTTAAGAGATTTGTTTAAGGTTTGCTAGTTTGTTTCAAACCTAAGGCATCTGATTCTAAAACTCATTTTTAAAATTGCTACTCAACATCTGCAAAGATTAATAAGGTGTATTTCCATTTTATTTATTTTTATATTTTGTTATTTACATTATTCATTTATTTATATATATATTTAATCTACATTTATAATTAGCTATATATAGTGTTCAGCTGATCATTGACTGTTTTAGGTAGCTACTTTTCAAACACATTAACAACAATACCTATAACCCTTGTGTGTAAAAATATGAAAAATGACACACATATATCCTTTTTTAGTATTTTCAGCTTTTATAAGTGGAAAGCAGCAAAACTGAGAACAAATAACAACAACAAAAATAAAGTTATAGAGTTAGTTTTGGCTCTGCATCTTGGCTTTAGATCTTGGGCAAATTATGTAATTTCTGTTTCATCTTAAGGCAAGAAGTATTAGAGCTCATGGAAACTAAGTGGAACTTGGAACATTAAATACCTATCACATAGTAGGAGAAGCAATTGAGCACTCTGATTAAAACCTTGGAATTTAGAGTCAGACAGACTGGGATTTCAAATGTTCCATGGAGGAGACCTTTTATGTTTGCAACTTTGGACTAATTACTTACTAATTATTGTGGAACTCAGTGAGATTGTGCTTATAACATGTCTGGTATGTAGGGGAGCTCATAGAATTTAGTTATATGATGTCAGCTCCCTTCTATCCTTTCTACTTTATTCCATTCCACGCCCCTGATACTTTGGGAAAAATTGGCATGCTTGTGTCGATAGAGGCTTTCGGTCTCAATTTTAAAATTAAGAAATAATAGAGGTGCAGTAAAATTATCATCTTAGTATATACTTTTGTGTAACAACAAGACACATCACAGTTCCATCACCTACCCCGTAATTCTACTCACTATCCTTGGTAATCAATAGTTTGTTTTATATCCTTTTCATTTTGCAGTTTCTAGACTATTACATACGTGACATCATACATCATACATCACTCTGACTTGTTTCACTTAATATAATGCTTTGAGATCCATTGTCTGTACATTTTAATTAATTTTTTAAAATACACATTTGTTTCTCTGTTGCTGCATGATCATGGTGAAGGTGAACTGGTTGAGGATGGAATCTCAAGTTTGCTTAGTAGTTATTTTGTTCTGTAGTCCCTGAGGTACACCAAAAGACACACGATACAAAACAACACTGGATATTAGTTTCAATAGACTTAAAATACTATCCTCCAACTAGTAAAAGCATTAATATTCTTCTCATTTTGTGCAATTAAAAGAAAAAAGACAGAAAAATCATTATTTGACATCTTTTTCCCTATCTCTTCACTTTATTTCTTTAATGACTTGACCACACAAATTCGCAGCATCACATTTTGATTTCCATGTCATAGGCACCATTTTGAGGTGCTTCCGTCCTCTGTAGCCATAATGTGATTTACACATTCCTGCTGACTCCATACATGCTAGTTGGCAATGAATTGAGATGAAACCTGCTGAGGAGAATCCGTTGACAGTAGGAACTCAGGAAGATCAACGGGCTTATGTAAAATGGATCATGATCTTTCCCATACTTTTTCCCTCATTTTAAGTCTCAAAGAATTTAAAATTCGACTTTCTGCCACTTACTGAAGTTCTAAAACAAGGGCATAGAAGAAAAAAGGGATATATGAAATTGTGTTCGTTGCCCAAAGTTGAGATGGAGGCAGGAATATTAGAGATAATTAGAGTGAAAAAGAGGCAGCAGAATTTGGAGAAATTAAAGCTTTTGCAGTTTTTATTGACACGCTGCAATAATTTTTTCAAACTACTATTCCAAGCTCGAAGTCTTTAGCTGAAATTTTCATGCATTTCTTCTACAGAAACTGCTAAGTGATCCTGAATATTCATTCTGATGGTAGTATGATAGCCCAGTGGAAGGGATTGTTTATTTTACAAGTATTTTTGAGTGTCTGTTAGGCATGGAGTTAGATGTAGGAGTCAAATGGAAAGCAAACCAGTCAGCTTTTGCCAGTATGGAATTTATAAGCTAGTGGAATTTTCTGAATACCTTATAAACTGATAATAACCTCTGAAGACTTCTAAGAGTATCATGGTATCTATCTACTTGTGGAAGCATCATTCAAAGTCTGACTAATTTTGATAGAAGGAGGAATACATGGGGAGTGGTATGTTTGGTTTGAAAAGTGAAAAAATAGGGCATTAGATACATAGATTCTCTTATGTCCTGGATACACAGGTATAAAACCTATTGCTATTTAATTTATCTGATTTTTTCATATACTGTCTCTTTTTTTTAAGAGGATTTGAGGTGGCTTATGAAATACAGAATTATAATAAGATAAATGGACACAAGCAAACAACAACAAAGCAAAAGAAAAGACAATTTTACCAATTGAATTAAAATAAAGTCAACGCAAGGCCGACCTGAGCTACATAGTGCGACCCTGCCTCAAAAAAACCAGGGCTGGGAGTTTGGCTCAGTGGCTTAAGCACCTGCCCTGGCAGGCGCAAGGCTGTGAGTTCAATCCCCGGTGCCGCAAAAAAAATAAAAAAATAAAAAATAAATAAATAAAATAAAATAAAGTCAAGACCGGTAGTGGAACATTGGAATAAAGTTAAAGCTAAATTGTTTAAGTTGAATCTCAAATTCATAGTATAAAAAGTGGATTTTCTACAGTCGTATATTTTTCAGAGGCAAGTCATAAATTTGGATCCACTCTGATAAGTAGCAGAAAACAAGATAGGTCTCATGATTCACAGTGCAAATACAATAAAAGCAAAAGAGCTATTTGGTTGAAGCAGAACTATTTTTGATACTGAGATATATGGGACATTTCTTCTGAGTCTCTTGAGGAAATTATAAAAGCATTAATGTAAGTATATATCTATTTCTATCATCAGATATCACCTGTAGTAACTTGAACATAGGAGGTTTATAAAGAAGGCATTCATGAATTTTCCATGGTTTTCTGTTAAAGTCATGTGTTGCCATATGACAGACTTCTCTAGATATTTACCAATAAAAGTAAGGGGTCTGACTTCTTGGGAAGGCCAGAAAGGAATCAATGTTTCCCAACCTCTAGCCTGTCCAGGAACTCTGGCCATTGGAGACTGCTCTGACCACGCTCTTCTTGCCCATGCCCCAGGGTAGAGACCACTGGCTACAGTACTGCATGATCCAACTGGTCCTGGCCATATCAGCTGCTATAGCATTCTTTCATTCAACACCAGTTCTCTGTTGCTATGGAAATGGTCCTCAAAACTCTTTGTTTGGCACCTCCACTCTATGATATCTATGTTGACTGGTAATTGTTGGCTTTTTGCTGAGTGTCGGCGTCTTTTACGGGCGATGGAATGAAGGTTCTCCCTCTTCAATTAAATTCTGAAATAAAAGCAGAAACAAATCATCTGGTTTTCCCAGCTTGTTTTTACCAGTCAGCACTTCCATTAACCTGGATCATTGTCTTTTTTTGCCAAGAAGTCCCTTTTTTCAGAGGAACTTAGTGTAGGTCCCTGGAGATTCCTCCAAAAGCCCTCATTTGTGCTGTTTGCTATCTAAACCATTTGTTCTCTCAAATCTTAGCCAGGCTGTCAAGTCTCAGGGTCCTGGCTGTCTTTCTTATTATAGGTATTATAGCCGTAGTTTTCCTCTGCTTTGCTTGTGGGTCTAAGCCTTAGAGCTTTCATCATAATGTCTAACTAATTCTGATATTTCATCTCCTAGAAGGCTAATCAGTCCACATCTCAATAATAGGACAGTTGCCTCAGTCCATGTGCTTAGCCAGATAGGCCAGGATTAACTTATCTAATCAAATTCGACCAATTAGTTTGTCAGTAGTAATTTTTAGTGTTTTCTATGTGCTTGGTATTGCTTCGGGTGCAGAGAAGCAGTGGTAAACTGACTTCATATCTTCTTTTGGAGATAATAATGCAGAAACACATTCAACAGGCAAGCAGATTAGATTGTCTCTGGAACTTTCACTAGACCTAAAATTTCAGGATTGAAAGCTCTTCTTTTAGTCTCTGATTTAGAGAAGTTTACTTGATTGATTATAATTAGCAGGAATGTATAATACCTATTTAAATATTGCAGTAGCCAGATATGTTTATACACACCTGCAATCCCAGCTATTCTGGAGGCAGAGGTAGGAGGGTGGCAAGTTCAAGAGTAGACATAAGTTCTTGTCTCAAAATAGAATAAAAAAGGCTAGTGATGTGGTTCAGTGCTAAAGCACTTACTTAGCACTGGTTCAATCCCAGTGCCACACAAAAAATATGTTATGGTTTCATTTTGGTAGCATTTTTCACTGATTGTTAACTTTCACTGGTGGAAAATTTTCTACACAACTCTTGTCCCCTCGTATTCCTGGTGTCCACTTTCCAGTCTATGTGAGCATGACAACTTGATATCCTGTACTAAGAGCAATGGTTAAGTCCATATGGATATTGTAGCTAAAATTAGAATCCTGAGACAGGAATGACCTTGGGCAGTTCATACACATTCACCTTTCTAGAACTAAGTTTCCTTCTGTGTACAATGGGTGAAAATATTTGAATATTTTTTCTGGTGAGATTAAAGCAGCCAATAAATGATCTCCATTATTAGTACTTAACGGCAATCATAGCCTTACAAAACTAAAGAAGGTATATATTTAATACCATCCTTGGACATATTTTCTCCAAGTTAAATTAATGATTTCCAATTGTGCTATGCATTTTGACCTGACTGCACAAATTGCCTTGAATATTTCAGGTTGAAGAATATTGAAGACCTAAGTAGATTAAAAAATAAAATTGGAATTGGTGCCTATAAAAATGTTTCCTGACAAGGCTCTAATGAAAGCAAAAATAGCTATAAAGGAGTCATTTACACCAAGCTGATTCATATCCTAGTTAAAAGTGATCACAATGCTTATGTCAGTCATTAACCTGGTTTCTATTTCAGACAGGAAATGACTTGAATAAGGAAGAGTTTCATCCACCATCTCTCTACTCACTTGGTTTTGTATAGAATGTTATGAGGCTGGACTGGGACCATGCCAGAGAAACTTCCAGAAAAGCAGTAGGTTAGCAACTATTACAGACTAAGGAACTCAGGGGCAGATCACTAGGAGTTCAGGTGGGAGACACCAGCAGCTAAAGGGCTTTTTATAGCATATAGTGGCAGTTAAGAAGCCCCCATCTCTCAGAAAAAAGGCATATTAACAGATTTTCACAAATGTGCCTGTTTCAATTAATGTTCATTCTTCATGATGGTATATTCCTTCTCAAGACTATTTTCCCTGAGCTGAAGATAGATTGTTGGTCATATCCATGCCAAAGAATCACTTAGCTCTTGGATTTTCCTGTGGAAACACTTTAAAAAAAGAGATTTCAAATAATCTAGTGAAATATCAATATTCTTATTCATTGTAAGATTAACCTATCAAGCCGGGCGTGGTGGCGCACGCCTTTAATCCCAGCACTCGGGAGGCTGAGGTAGGCGGAGCGTTGTGGGTTCGAGGCCAGCTTGGGCTACAACGCGAGCGCAAGGCCGGCCTGAGCTACATAGTGCGACCCTGCCTCGAAAAACCAGGGCCAGGAGTTTGACTCAGTGCCTTAAGCACCTGCCCTGGCAGGCGTGAGGTTGTGAGTTCAATCCCCGGTGCCGCAAAAAAAAAAAAAAAAAAAAAAGATTAACCTATCGACAAACCTACTGGCATTATTAGATCAGGAGAAATTTCCATTTCCTTCCTCTGCACGATCCTTCAAAAAATAATTTAAGCATGATTGATGTCTAAAATGCTATTTCATTATTATTCAGCTCATTTAAAGGAAAATGCACTACATTTTTACATTGACTTGAAATCTGCTTCTTTGTGATTTCAATATACTTGTTTTTTAAATGGGGGTAGGTAATAATTTCTATGATGCCTGGTAAAGGAATGTATTACACTTAGAAATACTTCATTATTTGTATTCTCCTTTCTCTTTGTAACCTATCTGACATATCCTGAAATAGCATTGAAAGTTGATCTAGGAGAAGGTACTGTTCACTTTATAGAAGTTTTGGACAGATGACTGTTTTTCTTTTAAGTGCATTTTTTCCCAGTTTTTATTATTATAGTAAAGTACAGATAGTATAAAATTTATGGTATTTTAATCATACTTAAGTGTACAGCTCCCCAGTACTATATTTTTCATATTGTTGCACAACCATCACTACCATTCAGCTCTATAACTCTTTTATCATGCAAAACAAAATGTTTGCACCCATTAAGCAACCCCATTTCCTTCTAGCCCATATTCCCCTGGCAGCCACCATTCTACATTCTATCTCTTTGATTTTGACTGCTCTGAATATTTCAGTTAAGTAAACTCACATAGTATTTGTATTTTTGTGACCACTTTATTTCACTTAGCATATGGTTCTCAAGATTTATTCATGTTGCAACATGGATCAGAGTTCCTGTCCTTTTAAAGACTGGCGGTATTCCACTGCATGTACAGATCACAATTTGCTTCTGCGTTTTAGCGATGACTGTTTCATATGCGAAAAGCAAGTACCAGAACTCAAGTACTAGACAACTACAGGAGATAATCTTCAATTTTATGAAAAATGGCATAAAAAAATTACAGTGACTTACCTGTGCATGGTCATTAGATTTGGTGAAATTTAAAGACTGACATGAAAGTGAATATACCAAAAAAAAAAAAAAAAAAAAAAAAAAAAAAAAAAAAAAAAAAAAAAAAAAAAAAAAAAAAAAAAAAAAAAAAAAAAAAAAAAAAAAAAAAAAAAAAAAAAAAAAAAAAAAAAAAAAAAAAAAAAAAAAAAAAAAAAAAAAAAAAAAAAAAAAAAAAAAAAAAAAA